>NW_026466971.1:0-135000 GCF_026875155.1 Cherax quadricarinatus
TTGTTTGGGGGTAAATATTGTCTTGGTGGTGTTTGTTTGGTGGTTTTTTGGTAAATAAGGGGTTTTGGGGGTTAGGTTTTTGGTGGTTTGTTTGTGGTAAATAGTTGTTTGGTGGAAAAAGTTGTTTGGTGGGTAATATTGGGGTGTAAAAGTTTTTGTGGTAAAAAAGTTGTTTTTTTTTTTTAAAATGTTTGGTGGTAAATAGTTGTCTTTGGTGGTAAATATTTTTTGGGGTAAAAATTTTTAAATTTTTCTTGGGGTAAATGTTGTTTTGGGTTGGGGGGTAAAAGTTGTTTGGGGGAAATAGTTGTTTTGGATTTAAAAAGTTTTTGTTAAATTTTTTTAAAAGTTTTTTGGTGGTTGTTGTTTTGGGGGGGGAAAAGTTGGTTTGGGGGGTAAAAAGTTGTCTTGGTTGGTAAATAGTTTTTCTTGGTGGTAAATAGTTTTGGGGGGGTAAAAGTTGCTTGGTGGAAAAGTTGTTTTTTGGTGGAAAAATTTGGGGGGGAAAAGTTTTTGGTGGTAAATAGTTGTCTTGGTGGTAAATGTTGTTTGGTGTTGTTGTTTGTTTTAGTGGGTTTTGGGGGGGGTTGTTGTTTGGTTTAAAAAGTTTTTGGGTAATAGTTTCTTGGTGGGAACGTTGTTTGGTGGTAAAATTGCCCTTTGGTGGTAAATAGTTTGTCTTGGTGGTAAATAGTTGTCTTGGTGGTAAAAAGTTGTCTTGGTGGTTAAATAGTTTTTCTTGGTTGGTAAATAGTTGTTGGTGGTAAACAGTTGTCTTGGTGGTAAATAGTTGTCTTGGTGGTAAATAGTTGTCTTGGTGGTAAATAGTTTCTTGGTGGTAAAAGTTTGTCTTGGTGGTAAATAGTTGTCTTGGTGGTAAATAGTTGTCTTGGTGGTAAATAGTTGTCTTGGTGGTAAATAGTTGTCTTGGTGGTAAATAGTTGTCTTGGTGGTAAATAGTTGTCTTGGTGGTAAATAGTTGTCTTGGTGGTAAATAGTTGTCTTGGTGGTAAATAGTTGTCTTGGTGGTAAACAGTTGTCTTGGTGGTAAATAGTTGTCTTGGTGGTAAATAGTTGTCTTGGTGGTAAATAGTTGTCTTGGTGGTAAATAGTTGTCTTGGTGGTAAAATAGTTGTCTTGGTGGTAAATCAGTTGTCTTGGTGGTAACTGTTGTCTGGTGGTAAAACAGTTGTCTTGGTGGTAAATAGTTGTCTTGGTGGTAAATAGTTGTCTTGGTGGTAAATAGTTGTCTTGGTGGTAAATAGTTGTCTTGGTGGTAAATAGTTGTCTTGGTGGTAAAAGTGTCTTGGGGGTAAATAGTTGTCTTGGTGGTAATAGTTGTCTTGGGGGTAACAGTTGTCTTGGTGGTAAATAGTTGTCTTGGTTGGTAAATAGTTGTTTGGTGGTAAACAGTTGTCTTGGTGGTAAATAGTTGTCTTGGTGGGGGAAATAGTTGTCTTGGTGGTAAATAGTTTTTGGTGGTAAATAGTTGTCTTGGTGGTAAATAGTTGTCTTGGTGGTGTAAATAGTTGTCTTGGTGGTAATAGTTGTCTTGGTGGTAAATAGTTGTCTTGGTGGTAATAGTTGTCTTGGTGGTAATAGTTGTCTTGGTGGTAAATAGTTGTCTTGGTGGTAAATAGTTGTCTTGGTGGTAAATAGTTGTCTTGGTGGTAAATAGTTGTCTTGGTGGTAAAATAGTTGTCTTGGTGGTAATAGTTGTCTGGTGGTAAATAGTTGTCTTGGTGGTAAATCAGTTGTCTTGGTGGTAAAGTTTGTCTTGGTGGTAAATAGTTGTCTTGGTGGTAAATAGTTGTCTTGGTGGTAATAGTTGTCTTGGTGGTAATAGTTGTCTTTGTGGTAAATAGTTGTCTTGGTGGTAAATAGTTGTCTTGGTGGTAAATAGTTGTCTTGGTGGTAAATAGTTGTCTTGGTGGTAAATAGTTGTCTTGGTGGTAAACAGTTGTCTTGGTGGTAAATAGTTGTCTTGGTGGTAAACAGTTGTTTGTGGTAAATAGTTGTCTTGGTGGATAAAGTTGTCTTGGTGGTAAACAGTTGTCTTGGTGGTAAATAGTTGTCTTGGTGGTAACGTTGTCTTGGTGGTAAATATGTTGTCTTGGTGATAAACAGTTGTCTTGGTGGTAAACAGTTGTCTTGGTGGTAAATAGTTGTCTTGGTGGTAAATAGTTGTCTTGGTGGTAAACAGTTGTCTTGGTGGTAAATAGTTGTCTTGGTGGTAAATAGTTGTCTTGGTGGTAAACAGTTGTCTTGGTGGTAAATAGTTGTCTTGGTGGTTAATAGTGTCATTGGTGGTAAACAGTTGTCTTGGGTGGTAATAGTTGTTTTGGTGGTAAAAGTTGTCTTGGTGGTAAATAGTTGTCTTGGTGGTAAAAGTTGTCTTGGTGGGTAAAAGTTGTCTTGGTGGTAACAGTTGTCTTGGTGGTAAATAGTTGTCTTGGTGGTAAATAGTTGTCTTGGTGGTAAATAGTTGTTCTTGGTGTAAATAGTTGTCTGGTGGTAAAAGTTGTCTTGGTGGTAAAATAGTTGTATTGGTGGTAAATAGTTGTTCTTTGGGGTAAATAGTTGTTTGGTGGTAATTAAATAGTTGTATGGTGATAAACAGTTGTCTTGGTGGTAAAAGTTGTCTTGGTGGAAATAGTTTGTCTGGTGGTAAATAGTTGTCTTGGGGTATACAGTTGTCTGGTGGTAAATAGTTGTCTTGGGGCTAAGGTGGTAAATAGTTGTCTTGGTGGTAAACAGTTGTCTTGGTGGTAAATAAGTTGTCACCACCTTTGGTGGTAAATAGTTGTCTTGGTGAGTAAACAGTTGTCTGGTGGTAAATAGTTGTTTGGTGGTAAATAGTTGTTTGGTGGTAAACAGTTGTTTGGTGGGTAAATACGTTGTCTTGGGGTGGTAAACAGTGGTCTTGAGTGGTTAAATAGTTTTCTTGGTGGTAAATGTTGTCTTGGTGGTAAATTAGTTGTCTTGGTGAGTAAATTGTGTACTGGGTGGTAAATTGTTATCTTGGTGGTAAATAGTTGTTCTTGGTGGTAACAGTTGTCTGGTGGTAAATTAGTTGTCTTTGGTGGTAAATAGTTGTCTTGGTGGTAAATAGGGTGTCTTGGTGGTAAAATAGTTGTCTTGGTGGTAAACAGTTGTCTTGGTGGTTAAATAGTTGTCTTGGTGAATAAACAGTTGTCTTGGTGAGTAAAATACCAGTTGTCTTGGTGGTAAATTGTTGTTCTTGGAGGGTAAATGTTGTCTTGGTGGTAAACCAGTTGTCTTGGTGGTAAATAGTTGTCTTGGTTGTGTAAATAGTTGTCTTGGTGCGTAAACTGTTGTCGTGGTGGTAATAGTGTCTTGGTGGTAAATAGTGGTCTTGGTGGTAAACAAGTTGATCTTGGTGGTAAATAGTTGTCTGGTGGTAAATAGTTGTTTGTGGTAACTGTTGTGTCTTGGTGGTATATAGTTGTCTGTGGTGGGTAAACAGTTGTCTTGGTGGTTTAAAATAGTTTGTCTTGGTGGTAAATAGTTGTCTTGGTGGTAAATAGTTGTCTTGGGTGGTGGTAAATAGTTGTCTTAGGTGGTAAATAGTTGTCTTGGTGGTTAATTAGTTGTCTTGGTGGGTAAATAGTTGTCTGGTGGTAAATAGTTGTCTTGTGGTAAATAGTTGTCTTGGTGGTAAAATAGTTGTCCTTGAGTGTAAATTGTTGTCCTGGTGGTAAACAGATTGACTTGGTGGTAAATAGTTGTCTGGTGGTAAATAGTTGTCTTGGTGGTAAATAGTTGTCTTGGTGGTAAATAGATATGTATTGGTGGTAAAATAGTTGTCTTGGTGGTAAAACAGTTGTCTTGGTGGTAAATAGTTGTCAGGTGGTAAACTAGTTGTCTTGGTGGTAAATAGTTGTTTGGTGGTAAATCAGTTGTCTTGGTGGTAAATAGTTGGTCTTGGTGTGGAAATAGTTGTCTTGGTCGGTAAATAGTTGTCTTGGTGGTAAATAGTTGTCTTGGTGGTAAATAGTTGTCTTGGTGATAAATAGTGTCTTGGTGGTAAATGTTGTCTGGTGTTGTAAAACAGTGTCTTGGTGGTAAAACTGTTGTCTTGTGGTCAAATAGTTGTTTGGTGGTAAATAGTTGTCTTGGTGGTAAATAGTTGTCTTGCGTGGTTATATAGTTGTTTGGTGGTAAATAGTTGTCTTGGTGGGCTAAACAGTTGTCTTGGTGGTAAATAGTTGTCTTGGTGGTAAACAGTTGTGTTGGTGGTAATAGTTGTTTGGGGGGGGGGGGATTGGTAAACAGTTGTCTTGGTGGTAAATAGTGTCTTCAGATTAACAGTTGTCTTGGTGGCAAACAGTTGTCTTGGTGAGTAAATAGGTGTCTTGGGGTAAATAGTTGTCTTGGTGGTAAACAGTGTCTTGGTGGTAAATAGTAGTACTTGGTGGTAAACAGTTGTCTGGTGGTAAATAGTTGTCTTGGTGGTAAATAGTTGTCTTGGTGGTAAAAAGTTGTCTTGGTGGGTAAACAACATTGGTCTTGGTGGTAAATAGTTTGTCTTGGTGGTAAATAGTTGTCTTGGTGGTAAATAGTTGTCTTGGTGGGTAAATAGTTGTCTTGGTGGTAAAAACAGTTGTCTTGGTGGTAAATAGTTGTCTTAGGTTGGTATAAACAGTTGTCTTGGTGGTAAACAGTTGTCTGGTGTTAATAGTTGTCTTGGGTGGTAAATTGTTGTCATGGATGATAAAAAGTTGTCTTGGTGTAAACAGTTGTGGTGGTGGTAAATAGTTGTCTTGGTGGTAAAAACAGTTGTCTTGGTGGTAAATAGTTGTCTTGGTGATTAACAGTTGTCTTGGTGGTTAAACAGTTGTCTTGGTGGTAAATAGTTGTCTTGGTGGTAAATAGTTGTCTTGGGAGTAACAGTTGTCGTGGGTGGTAAATAGTTGTTCTTGGTGGTAAACAGTTGTTGCTTGGTGGTAAATTGTTGTCTTGGTGGTAAATAGTTGTCTTGGTGGTAATAGTTGTCTTGGTGGGGAAACAGTTGTCTTGGTGGTAAATAGTTGTCTTGGTGGTAAATATTTTCTTGTGTGTAAATAGTTGTCTTGGTGGTAAAAAGTTGTCTTGGTGGTAAACAGTGTTTGGTGGTAATTTGTTGTCTTGGTGATAAACCTTGTCTTGGTGGTAAACTGTTTTCTTGGTGGTAAATAGTTGTCTTACGGTGGTTTAAATAGTTGTATTGGTGGTAAAATGTTGTCTTGGTGGTTAATAGTTGTCTTGGTGGATAATTTGTTGTCTTGGTGGTAAGCAGTTGTCTTGGTGGTAAATAGTTGTCTTGGTCGTGGAAATAGTTGTCTGGTGGTAACCAGTTGTTTGTCGGTAAAATAGTTGTCTTGGTGGTATATAGTTGTCTTGGTGGTAAACAGTAGTCTTGGGGGTAAATAGTTTTGTATTGGTTGTTAAACAGTTGTCTTGGTGGTAAATTGTTAGTCTTGGTGGTAAATAGTTGTCTTGGTGGTAAAATTGTTTGTATTGTTGGTAAATAGTGGTCTTGGTGGTAAATGGTTGTCTTGGTGGTAAACTAGTTGTTTGGTGGTAAATAGTTGTCTTGGTGGTAAATAGTTGTCTTGTATGGTAAATAGTTGTCTTGGTGGTAAATAGTTGTCTTGGTGGTTAATAGTTGTATCTTGGTGGTAAATAGTTGTCTTGGTGTTAAGAGTTGTCTTGTGGTAAATAGTTGTCTTGGTGGTTAACAGTTTGTCTGGTGGTAATAGTTGTCTTGGGGGTAAAAATAGTTGTCTGGTGAGTAAATAGTTGTCTTGGTGGTTAAAATAGTTGTCTTGAGTGCGTAAATAGTTGTTCTTGGTAGGTATAGGTGTCTGGGTGGTAAATAGTTGTCTTGGTGGTAAATAGGTTGTCTTGGTGGTTAAGATAGTTGTTGAGTGGTAAATGTTTGTCTTGGTGGTAAATAGTTGTCTTGGTGATAAATAGTTGTCTTGGTGCGTAAATAAGTTGTCTTGGTGGTAATTAGTTGTCTTGTGCAGTTAAATTGTTGTCTGGTGATAATTGTTGTCTTGGTGTAATTAGTTGTCTAGGTGGTAACTAGTTGTCTTGGTGGTAAACAGCTGTCTTGGTGGTAATTAGTTGTCTTGGTGGTAAATAGTTGTCATTGGTGGTAAATTAGTTGTCTTTGGTGGTAAATTGTTGTCTTGTGGTAAATGTTGGTCTTGTGGTAAATTAGTGTCTTGGTGGTAAATAGTTGTCTGGTGTGGGTAATAGTTGTCTTGGTGGTAAATAGTTGTCTTGGTTGGTAAATAGTTGTCTTGGTGGTACAGTTGTCTTTGTGGTAAAATCGTTGTCTTGGTGGTAAATAGTTGTCTTTGTGCGTTAATCAGTTGTATTGGTGGTAAATTAGTTGTATGGTGGTAAATAGTTGTCTTGGCTGGGTAAATAGTTGTACTGTGGTAAATAGTTGTCTTGGTGGTAAATAGTGTCATTGGTGGTAAACAGTTGTCTTGGTGGTAATGTGTCTTGGTGATAAACAGTTGTCTGGTGGTAAACAGTTGTCTTGGTGGTAAATAGTTGTCTGGTGGTTACATATAGTTGTCTTGTGGTAAACAGTTGTCTTGGTGGTAATAGTTGTCTTGGTGGTAAATTAGGGGTTTTTCTTGGTGGTAAACAGTTGTCTGGTGGTTAATTGTTGTCTTGTGGTAAATAGTTGTCTTGGTGTGTAAACGTAGTTCTTGGTGGTAAATAGTTGTCTTGGTGTAAATGTTGTCTTGGTTGGTAACAGTTGTATTGGTGGTAATTGTTGTCATTGGTGGTAAACAGTGTCTTGGTGGTAAATAGTTGTCTTGGTTGGTAAATAGTTGTCTTGGTGGTATATTAGTTGTCTTGAGTGGTAAATAGTGTCTTGGTGGTAAATAGTTAGTCTCTTGTAAATAGTGTCTTGGTGGTAAAATAAATAGTTGTCTTGGTCGGTAAATTGTTGTCTTGGTGGTACATAGTTGTCTTGGTGTAAATTGTTTTTGGTTGGTAAATAGTTGTCTTGGTTGGTAAATAGTGTCTTGGTGGTAATAGTTGTCTTGGTGGTAAACAGTTGACTTGGTGGTAAATAGTTGTCTTGGTGGGTTAAATAGTTGTCTTGGTGGTAAATAGTTGTCTTGGTTGTAAATTGTTGTCTTGGTGGTAAAATAGTTGTTCTTGGTGGTAAACAGTTGTCCTTGGTGGTAAATTGTTGTCTTGGTGGTAAATAGCTTGTCTTGGTGGTAAATATTTGTTCTTTGGTGGTAAATAGTTGTCTTGGTGGTAAATCGTTGTCTTGGTGTGTAAATTGTTGTCTTGGTGTATATGTGTCTTGGTGGTAAATAGTTGTCTTGTGGTAAATAGTTGTTTGTTGGATAATAGTTGTCTTGGTGGGTATAATAGTTGTCTGGTGGTAAATAGTTGTCTTGGTGGTAAACAGTTGTCTTTGGTGGTAAATAGTTGTCTTGGTGGTAAAATAGTTGTCTTGTGGTAAATTAGTTGTTCTGGTGGTAAATAGTTGTCTTGGTGGTAAATAGTTGTTCCCCTTGGTGGTAAATAGTTTGTCTATGGTGGTAAAATAGGTTGTCTTGTGGTAATAGTTGTCTTGGTGGTAAATAGTTGTCTTGGTGGTAAAATAGTTGTTCTGGTGGTAAATAGCTGTCTTGGTGGTAAATAGTTGTCTTGGTTGGTAATAGTTGTCTTGGTGGTAAATAGTTGTCTAGGTGGTAAATAGCTTGTCTTGGTAGTAAATAGTTGTCTTGGTGGTATACAAGTTGTCTTGGTGGTAAATAGTTGTCTTGGTGGTAAATAGTTGTCTTGGGTGGTAAATAGTTGTTGAGTGGTAAATAGTTGGTCCTTGGTGGTAAATAGTTGTCTTGGTGGTAAATAGTTGTCTTGGTGTGGTAAATAGCTTGATCTATGGTGGTAAATATTTGTCTTGGTGGAACTAGTTGTCTTGGTGGTAAATAGTTGTACTTGGTGGTAAATAGTTGTCTTGTGTTAAATAGTTGTTTGGGTGGTAAATAGTTTGTCTTGGTGGTAAATAGTTGTCTGTGTGGTAAATTAGTTGTCTGGTGATAAATAGTTGTCTTGTGGTAAAGTAGTAGTCATGGTGGTTATAGTTGTCTTGGTGGTAAACAGTTGTTTGGTGGTTAAATTAGTTGTCACAAGGGTGGTTAAATAGTTGCTGGTGCGTAAATAGTTTTCTTGGTGGTAAATAGTTGTTATTGGTGGTAAATAGTTTGTCGTGGATGGGATATAGTTGTCTGGTGGTAAATAGTTGTCTTGTGGTAAATAGTGTCTTGTGGTCATAGTTGTCTTGGTGGTAAAAAGTTGTCTTGGTGGTAAACAGTTGTCTTGTGGTAAATAGTTGTCTTGGTGGTAAATAGTTGTATTTGTGGTTAATTAGTTGTCTTGGATGGTAAATAGTTGTCTGTGTGGTAAATGTTGTCTTGGTGGTAAATATTTGTCTTGGTGGTAAATAGTTGTATTGGTGGTAGATAGTTGTTCTTGGTGGTAAAACAGTTTGTCTTGGTGGTAAATAGTTGTCTGGTGATAAAACAGTTGTCTAGGTGGTAAACAGTTGTCTTGGTGGTAAAATAGTTAGTCTTGGTGGTAAATTAGTTGTCTTGGTGGTAAAAAGTTGTCTTGGTGGTATATAGTTGTCTTGGTGGTATAATAGTTGTCTGGTGGTAACAGTTGTCTTGGTGGTAAATAGTTGTCTTGGTGGTAAAATAGTTGTCTTGGTGGTAACAACAGTTGTCTTGGTGGTAATTAGTTGTCTTGGTGGTTGAATTAGTTGTCTTGGTGGTAACAGTTGTCTTGGTGGTTGTTATGTCTTGGTGGTAAACAGTTGTCTTGGTGGTAAAATAGTTGTCTTTGTGGTAAATAGTTGTCTTGGTGGTAAATAGTTGTCTTGGTGGGAATTAGTTGTCTGGTGGTAAATAGTTGTCTTGGTGGTAAATAGTTGTTCTTGGTGGTAAATGTTGTCTTGGTGGTAAATAGTTGTTCTTGGTGGTTAAATAGTTGTCTTGGTGAGTAATAGTTGTCTGGTGGTAAATAGTTGCTGGTGGTAAATAGTTGTCTTGTTGGTAAATAGTTGTCTTGGTGGTAAACAGTGACTTGGTGGTTTAAATAGTTGTCTTTGGTGGTAAATAGTTGTCTTGGTGGTAAATAGTTGTCGTGGTGGTAATAGTGTCTTCGGTGGTAAATAGTTGTCTTGGTGGTAACAAACAGTTGTCTTGGTGGTAAATTGTTGTCTTGGTTGTAAAATAGTTGTCTTGGTGGTAAATAGTTGTCTAGGGTGGTAATAGTTGTCTTGTGGTAAATAGTTGTCTGGTGGTAAAATTGTTGTCTTGTGGTTAATTAGTTAGGTCTTGGTGGTAAATAGTTGTCTTGGTGGTAAATAGTTGTCTTGGTGATAAATAGTTGTCTTGGTGAGTAAATGTTGTCTTGGTGGTAAAGTTGTCTGTGGTAAACAGTTGTCTTGGTGGTAAATAGTTGTCTGTGGTAAATAGTTTGTCTTGGTGGAATAGTTGTCTTGGTGGTAAATAGTTGTCTGGTGGTAAATTAGTTGTCTTGGTGGTAAATAGTTGTCTTGTGGTAAATAGTTGTCTTGTGGGTAATAGTTGTCTTGGTGGTAAATAGTTGTCTTGGTGGTAAATAGTTGTCTTGGTGGTAAATTGTTGTTCTGGTGGTAAACAGTGGTCTTGGTGGTAAATTGTTGTCTTGGTGGTTAAAAGAATTAGTTTGTCTTGGTGGTAAATGTTGTCTTGGTGTTAAATAGTTGTCTGGTGGTAAATAGTATGTCTTGGTGGTAAATAGTTTGTCTTGGTGGTAAATAGTTGTCTTGGTGGTAAAAACAGTTGTCTTTAGATGGTTAAACGTTGTCTTGTGGTAAATAGTTGTCTTGGTGGTAAATAGTTGTCTTGGTGATAAAAAACAGTGTCTTGGTGGTAAAACAGTTGATGTTGGTGGTAAATAGTAGTCTTGGGGGGGGGGGGCCGTGGGTAAAACAGTTGTCTTGGTGGTAATAGTTGTTCTTGGTGATGATTATACAGTTGTCTTGGTGGTAAACAGTTGTCTGATGGTTAATGTTTGTCTTGGTGGTAAATAGTTGTCTTGGTGGTATAACAGTTGTCTGGTGGTATAATAGTTGTTTGGTAGGTAAAAGTTGTTTGGTGTGGATATAGTTGCTATTTGGTGGTAAATAGTGTTTGGTGGTATATAGTAGTCTGGGTGGTAAACAGTTGTATTGTGGTAAATTGTTGTCTTGGGTGGTTATAGTTGTCTTGGTGGTTAATAGTTGTCTCTGGTGGTTAATTAGTTGAGAGGAAAAAGTGTGGAATGGTTCTTTACACCTCCCTTTACAATCCGGTAGCGTTGTGGTTGTAGGGCTGTTGTGTGGGGTGGTGCTGTCACGGGCTGTGGTCAGTCTTCTGGTTGAAGGATGTGACGATGGGATCTAGGGTGTGCGGCGGATCTAATGTCTCTAAGAGACAATCTCAAACGTTGCTGTGTGTTATGTGGGGGTTCAACTGTTTTGGTCTTAGTGTGCTCTGTGTTTCGTTTGGCTTGTGGGGCGTCTCGGGTGGTTAGGGTGGTTTACGTCTAACGTGCGCGTTAAGTTGTGTTGGGTTTAATGGGGATGTGCTAGTTTTGTGCCAGGGAGGTAATCCCCCCCCTCTTAGATGTGTGGTAGTGGCTGCATTGCGTGACTCTTGTGGGTAATTGGTGTTGTGTGGATATGTTCGTGTACTGTGTTGTAAGCTCCCCGAAGTTTTGTGATCGGTGTCGTGTGTTCAGAACGATACTAGATGGGGAATGTTGTGCGTCGATGTAGTGGTTACCGTGTGGTACTGTGATGTGCCGCTCTGTGTTGTGGGGGGTGGGTGTGCTGTACTCGTCTATAATGGTAGTGAGGGTTCTTTAGTGGGTGTGGGAAGTAGGCTGGACTTTTTGGTGGGGGGGTGTGGTGTGGTTGTGTATGTATGTGTGGCTTCCGTGCGGTGGGTGTCTCTCATGCCTCCTAGAACATATTCGAAACATAATAAGGGTTTGGTAGGTTCGTCTGTGGTGGTAAACAGTGTCTGGGGGCGGTCGTGGTGTAGTACTCGGCTGAACCCCCCCCCCTATTTCTATACAACCACGGTGTACTTGTGGTGGTAACGTTTTCTGGTATGGAAATAGTTGTCTTGGGGTAAACAGGGGGGGTTTTGGGGTTGCTCTTGGTGAGTAAACAGTTGTCTTGGTGGTATATATTTGTCTTGGTGGTAAATAGTTGTCTTGGTGATAAACATTGTCTTGGTGGAAACAGTGTGTTGGTTGGTAAATAGTTGTCTTGGTGGTAAACAGTTGTCTTGGGAGGTTCTTAGTTGTCTTGGTGATTAACAGTGTCTTGGTGTGTTAAACAGTTGTCTTGGTGGGTAAATGTTGTACTTGGTGGTAAATAGTTGGTCTTGTTGGGTAAAACAGTTGTCTTGGGGTAAATAGTTGTCTTGGTGTGTAACAGTTGTCTTGGTGGTAATTGTTGTCTTGGTGGTAAACAAGTTGTCTTGGTGGGTAAATGATTGTCTTGGTGGTAAACAGTTGTCTTGGTGGTAAATAGTATGTTTGGTAGATAAAACATTTGTCTTTGGTGGTAACAGTGTGTTGGTGGTAAATAGTTGTCTTGGTGGTAAACAGTTGTCTTGGTGGTAAATAGTTGTTTGGTGGATTAACAGATGTCTTCGGTGTGTAAACAGTTGTCTTGGTGATGTGTCTTAAAACAGTTGTCTTGGTGGTATATTGTTGTTTGGTGGTAAATAGTTGTATTGGTGGGGTAAATAGTTGTATTGGGTGGTAAACTGTTGTCTTTGGTGGTAAATAGTGTCGTGGGTGGTAAATAGTGTCTTGGTGGTTAAATAGTTGTCTTGGTGGTAAATAGTTGTCTTGGTGGTAAACAGTTTTGTCTTGGTGGTTAAATAGTTGTCTTGGTGGTAAACAGTTGTCTTGGTGGTAACGTTGTCTTGGTGGTAAATATTTGTCTTGGTTGGGTAAATAGTTGGGTCTTGGTGAATAAACAGTTGTCTTGGTGGTAAACAGTTGTGTTGGTGGTAAAATAAGTTGTTCTTGGTGTGAACAAACAGTTGTCTGGTGGTAAATTGTTGTCTTGGTGATTAACAGTTGTTGGTGGTAAACAGTTTGTCTTGGGGTAATAGTTGTGTCTTGGTGGTAAATAGGTTGTCTTGGTGGGTAAACAGTTGTCTTGGTGGTAAATAGTTGTCTTGGTGGTAAAAACAGTTGTCTTGGTTGGTACTTAGTTGTTTGTGGTAAATAGTTGTCTTGGTGGTAAAATAGTTGTCTTGGTGGTAAACAGTTGTCTGGTCGTAAATAGTTGTCTTGGTGGTGTAAATAGTTGTCTTGGTGGTAAACAGTTGTCTTGGTGGTAAATAGTTGTATTGGTGGTAAACAGTTGTCTTGGTGGTAAATAGTTGTCTTGGTGGTAAACTGATGTCTTGGTGTGCTGTAAACAGTTGTCTGGTGGTAAATAGTCTGTCTTCGGTGGTAAATAGTTGTCTTGGTGGTAAAAGTTGTCTTGGCTGGGGTTAAATAAGTTGTTCTTGGTGTAATTGTTGTCTTGGTTGGTGAAAACAGTGTCTTGGGCGTAAATAGTAGTCTTGGTGGTAAATAGTTGTCTTGGTGGTAAACAGTTGTCTTGGTGGTAAATAGTTGTCTTGGTGGTAAATAGTTGTCTTGGTGGTAAACAGTTGTCTTGGTGGTAAATAGTTGTCTTGGTGGTAAACAGTTGTCTTGGTGGTAAATAGTTGTCTTGGTGGTAAATAGTTGTCTTGGTGGTAAATAGTTGTCTTGGTGTTGGTACATAGTTTGTTCATGGTGGTAAAATAGTTGTCTTGTAGTGGTAAAAATAGTTGTCTTGGTGGTAATTAGTTTGTCTTGTGGTAAATGTTGTATTGGTGGTAAATAGTTGTCTTGGTGGATTAAATAGTTGTCTTGGTGGGTAATATAGTCTGTCTTGGTGGTAAATAGTTGTCTTGGTGGTAAACAGTTGACTTGGTGGTAAATAGTTTTCTTGGTGGTAAATAGGTGTCTTGGGTGGTTAAATAGTTGTCTTGGTGGTAAAAATAGTTGTCTGGTGGTAAATAGTTGTTCCTTGGTGGTAAATAGTTGTCTTGGTGGTAAAACAGTTGTCTGGTTGGAAATAGTTGTCATTGGTGGTAATTAGTTTCTTGTGGTAAATAGTTGTCTTGGTGGTAATTAGTTGTCTTGGTCGGAAATTAGTGTCTTGGTGGTTAAATAGTTGCTGGTGGTAATAGTTGTTTGGTGGTAAATAGGTTGTCATGGTGGTTATTAGTAGTCTTGGTGGTAAATCGTTGTTTAGGTGGTAAAATAGTTGTCTTGGTGATTAAATAGTTGTCTTGGTGGTAATTAGTTGTCTTGGTGGTAAATAGTTGTCTTGGTGGTTAAACAGTTGTCTTGGTGGTAAATAGTTGTCTTGGTGGTAAATGTTGTCTTGGGTGGTAATTATTTGTTCTTTGTGGTAAATAGTTGTTCTTGGTGGTAAATAGTTGTCTTGGTGTAAATAGTTTGTTTGGTGGTTAATAGTTGCTTGGTGTACATAGTTGTCTTGGTAGGTAAATAGTTGTTTGGGGTAAATAGTTGTCTTGGTGGTTAATAGTTGTCTTGGTGGGTAAACAGTTGTATTGGTGGTAAACAGTTGGGTCTTGGTGGTAAATAGTTGTCTTGGTGTAAATAGTTGTCTGGTGATAAACAGTTGTCTTTGGTGGTAAACTGTTGTGTTGGTGGTAAATGTTGTCTTGGTGGTAAAACAAGTTGTCTTGGTGGTAAATTAGTTGTCTTGGTGATATTAAAACAGTAGTCTTGGTGGTAAACAGTTGTCTTGGTGGTAAATAGTTGTCTTGGTGGTAAATAGGTTGTCTTGGTGGTAAACAGTTGTCTTGGTGGTAATAGTTGTCTTGGTGGTAAAATAGTTGTCTTGGTGGTAAAGTTGTCTTGTGGTAATAGTTGTTTGGTGGTAAATAGTTGTCTTGGTGGTTAACAGTTTGTCTTGGTGGTAAATAGTTGTTTGTGGTAAATAGTTGTCTTGTCGGTAAAAGTTGTCTTGGTGGTAAATAGTTGTCTTGGTGGTAAACAGTTGTCTTGGTGGTAAATAGTTGTCTTGGTGGTTAATAGTTGTTTCGTGGTAAATAGTTGGTCTTGGTGGTAAATAGTTGTTTTGTGGTAAATAGTTGTCTTGGTGGTAAAATCAGTTGTCTTGGTGGTATATAAGTTGTCTTGGTGGTAATTAGTTGTCTTGGTGGTAATAGTTGTCTTGGGGTAAATAGTTGTTTTGGTGGTGAATAGTTGTCTTGGTGGTAAATAGTTGTTTGGTGGTAAACTAGTTGTCTTAGGTGGTAAATAGTTGTCGTGTCTACTTCGTGGTAAAAATAGTTGTCTTGGTGGTAACATAGATGTCTTGGGGTAAAATAGTGTCTTGGTGGTAAATAGTTGTCTTGTGGTAAATTGTATTCTTGGTGGTAAATAGTTGTTTTGGTGTAAATAGTAGGTCTTGGTGGTAAATAGTTGTCTTGGTGGTAAACAGTTGTCTTGGTGGTAAATAGTTGTCTTGGTGGTAAATAGTTGGTCTTGTGGTAAAATAGTTCTTGGTGGTAAATAGTTGTCTTGTTGGTATATAGTTGTCTTGGTGTTAAATAGTTGTCTTGGTGGTAAATAGTTGTCTTGGTGGTAAATTAGTTGTCTTGGTGGTTATAGAATAGTTTTGTCTTGGTGGTAAATGTTGTCTTGGTGGTCAATAGTTGTCTTGGATGGTAAAATGTTGTCTTTTTGGTAACATAGTTGTCTTGGTGGGTAAATAGGTTGTCTTGGTGATAAACAGTTGTCTTCGGTGGTAAAAAAGTTGTCTTGGTTGTAAATAGTTTGTATTGGTGGTAAATCTTGTCTTGGTGGTAAACAGTTGTCTTGGCTGTGCTATATAGTTGTCTTGGTGGTAAATAGTTGTTTGGTGGGTAAACTGTTGTCTTGGTGGTAAATGTTGTCCTGTGGTAAATAGTTGTCTTGGTGGTAAATAGTTGTCCTTGGTGGTAAATAGTTGTCTTGGTTTTTAAAAGGGTGTCTTGGTGGGTAACAGTTGTCTGGTGGTAAATAGTTGTCTTGGTGGTAAAACAGTAGTTCTTTGATGGGTTAAATAGTTGTTTTGGTGGTAAATGTTGTCTTGGTGGTAAATAGTTTGTCTTGGTGGTAAAATTGGGGTCTTGGTCGGTGGTGGTAAATAGTTGTCTTGGTGGTAAAATAGTTGTATTGGTGGTTAATAGTTGTCTTGGTGGTAAAAATAGTTGTCTAGTTGGTATTAAGGTTGTCTTGTGGTTAAATAGTTTGGGTCTTGTGGTAAATTGTTGTCTTGGTGGGTATACAGTTGTCTTGGTGGTAAATAGTTGTCTTGGTGGGTAAACAGTTGTCTTGGTGGTAAATAGTTGTCTTGGTGGTAAATAGTTGTCTTGGTTGGTAATAGTTGTCTTGGTGGGTAAACAGTTGTCTTGGTGGTAAATAGTTGTCTTGGTGGTAAATAGTGTCTTCTGGTGGTAAATAGTCAAACTGTTCAAAAACTTTTCTTTATAATAATGTTTTTATCTACAATTTTATCATCTACAACTTCTCTTTCTAAACTTGGTCGTATATCACTCTGCTCAACATTAACACTTGCCATTTCACTCTGCTCAACATTAAATTGTCAATATAACTCTGCTCACATTAAACTTGTCATAATCACTCTGCTCGTACATTTAAACTTGCCATTATCACTCTGCTCAACATTAAACTTTTGAATTGTGGTAAATAGTTGTCTTGGTGGTAAAAATAGTTGTCTGGTGGTAAATAGTTGTCTTGGTGGTAAATAGGTTGTCTGGTGGTAAATAGTTGTCTTGGTGGTAAATTGTTGTCTGGTGGTAAACCAGTTGTCTTGGTGGTAAATAGTTGTCTTGTGTGGGTAATAGTTGTCTTGGTGGTAATAGTTGTCTTTGTGGTAAATAGTAGTCTTGGTGGTAAATAGTTGTCTTGGATGGTAAATAGTTGTCTTGGTGGTGTAAATTGTTGTCTTGGTGGTAATAGTTGTCGTCGGTGGTAATTAGTTTTGTTTGGTGGTAAATAGTTGTCTTGGTGGTACACAGTTGTTTTGGTGGTAAATAGTTGTCTTGTGGGATAAACCGGGTCTTGGTGGGTTAAACAGTTGTCTGTGGTAAAATATTAGTCGGGGTGGTTAAATAGTTGTCTTGGTGGTTTAACAGTGTCTTGGTTGGTAAATATTTGTCTTGGTGGTAAATAGTTGTTCTTGGTGGTAAACAGTTGTCTTGGTGAGGCTAAATAGTTGTCTTGGTGGTAATTAGTTGTCTGGTGGTTAAAACAGTTGTCTTGTAGGTAAATAGTTGTATTGGTGGTAATTAGTAGTCTTGGTGGTAAACAGTTGTTTGGTGGTTAAATAGTTGTCTTGTTGGTGTAATCAGTTTGTCTTGGTGGTAATGTTGTCTTGGTGGTGGTAATAGTTGTCTTGGTGGTAAATAGTTGTCTTGGTGGTAAATAGTTGTCTTGGTGGTAAATAGTTGTCCTTGGTGGTAAAAGTTGTCTTGGTGGTAAAAACAGTTGTCTTGGTGGTAAATAGTTGTCTTGGTGTCGGGTAAATAGTAGTATTGGTGGTAAATAGTTGTCTGGTGGTAATTAGTTGTCTTGGGGGTAAACAGTTGTCTTGGTGAGTAATTAGTTGTCTTTGATAACAGTTGTCTTGGTGGTAATCAGTTGTCTTGGTGGTAATAGTTGTCTTGGTGGGTAAATAGTTGTCTTGGTGGTAAAACAAGTTGTCTTGGTGGTAAATAGTTGTCTTGGTGGTAAAATAGTTGTCTTGGTGGTAAAAACAGTGTGTCTTGGTGGTAATAGTTGTCTTGGGTAGGTAAAATAGTTGTCTTGGTGGTAAAATAGTTGTCTTGGTGGGTAAATAGTTGTCTTGGTGGTAAATTAGTTGTCTTGGTGGTAAAAGTTCGTCTTGGTGTAAATAGTTGTCTTGGTTGGTAACAGTTGTCTTGGTGGTAAATAGTTGTTCTTGGTGGTAAACGGTAGTTGTCTTGGTGGTAAATAGTGGTCTTGGTGGTAATAGTTGTCTTGGTTAGGTAAATAGTTGTCTGGTGGGGTAAATAGTTGTCTTGGTGGTAAAATAGTTGTCTTGGTGGTTAAATAGTGGTCTTGGTGGTATATTGTCTTGGTGGTAATTAGTTGTCATGGTGGTAAACAGTTTTGACTTGGCGGTTAAATAGTTGTCTTGGTGGAAAATAGTGTCTTGGTGGTAAAATAGTTGTCTTGGATGGTAAATGGTTGTCTTGGTGGTTCAAATAGTTGTCTTGGTGGTAAATAGTTGTCTAGGGTAACAGTTGTCATGGTGGTTAAATAGTTGTCTTGGTGGTAAATAGTTGTCTTGGTTGGTTCAAATAGTTGTCTTGGTGGTAAATAGTTGTCTTAGGTGGTAAATATTTGTCTTGGTGAGTACAAGTTGTCTTGGTGAGTAAAATTAGTCGTCTTGGTGGTAAGTAGTTGTCTTGGTGATAAAATAGTTGTCTTGGTGGTAAATAGTTGTCTTGGTGGTAAATAGTTGTCTTGGTGGTAAACAGTTGTCTTGGTGGTAAATAGTTGTCTTGGTGGTAAATAGTTGTCTTGGTGGTAAACAGTTGTCCTTGGTGGTAAAATATTGTCTTGGTCGGTATAAAGTTGTCTGGTGGTAAAATAGTTGTATTGGTGACGTAAATAGTTGTCTTGGTGGTAATAGTTGTTCTTGGTGGTATGTAGTTGTCTTGGTGGTAAATAGTTGTCTTGGGGGTAAACAGATTGTCTTGGGGGTAAATAGTTGTCTTGGTGGTAAATAGTTGTCTTGAGTGGTAAATAGTTGTCTTGGTGGTAAATAGTTGTCTTGGTTGGTAATTAGTTGTCTTGGTGGTAAATAGTTGTCTTGGTGGTAAATAGTTGTTCTGGTGGTAAACATTTGTCTGGTGGTAAACAGTTTTATCTTGGTTTAAATAGTTGTCTTGGTGGTAAATAGTTGTCTTGGTGATAACAGTTGTCTTGGTGGTAAACAGTTGTGTTGGTATGTAAATAGTTGTCTTGGTGGGTAAAAAGTTGTCTTGTGGTATATAGTTGTCTTCGTGATTAAACAGTTGTCTTGGTGGCAAACAGTGTCTTGGTGGTAAATAGGTTGTCTTGGTGGTAAATAGTTTCTTGGTTGGTAAATAGTTGTCTTGGTGGTAAATAGTTGTCTATATGGTAAAGGTAAACAGTTGTATTGGTGGTAAAATAGTTGTCTTGGTGGTATAAATAGTTGTAGCTTTGGTGGGTAAACAGTTGTCTTGGTGGAAAAATGTTGTCTTGGTGGTAAATTTGTTGTCTTGGTGGTAAATAGTTGTCTTGGTGGTAAAATAGTTGTTTCTTGGTGGTAAATAGTTGTCTTGGTGGTAAATAGTAGTCTGGTGGTAATAGTTGTCTTTGGTGGGTAAACAGTTGTCTGGTCGGTAAACAGTTGTTTGGTGGTAAATAGTTGTCTTGTTGGTAAATAGTTGTCTTGGTTGTAAATAGTTGTCTTGGTGGTAAATAGTTGTTTGGTGGTAAAATAGTTGGTCTTGGTGGGTAAAATAGTAGTCTTGGTGGAAAATAGTTGGTCTTGGTGGTTTATAGTTGTCTTGGTGGTAAATAGTTTGCTTGGTGGTAAATTGTTGTCTTGGTGGTAAACAGTTGTCTTGGTGGTAATAGTTGTCTTGGTGGTAAATAGTTGTCTTGGTGGTAAATAGTAGTCTTGGTGGTAAATAGTTGTTCTTGGTGTAAATAGTTGTCTGGTGGTAAAAGTTGTCTTGGTGGTAAAATAGTTGTATTGGTGGTAAATAGTTGTTCTTTGGGGTAAATAGTTGTTTGGTGGTAATTAAATAGTTGTATGGTGATAAACAGTTGTCTTGGTGGTAAAAGTTGTCTTGGTGGAAATAGTTTGTCTGGTGGTAAATAGTTGTCTTGGGGTATACAGTTGTCTGGTGGTAAATAGTTGTCTTGGGGCTAAGGTGGTAAATAGTTGTCTTGGTGGTAAACAGTTGTCTTGGTGGTAAATAAGTTGTCACCACCTTTGGTGGTAAATAGTTGTCTTGGTGAGTAAACAGTTGTCTGGTGGTAAATAGTTGTTTGGTGGTAAATAGTTGTTTGGTGGTAAACAGTTGTTTGGTGGGTAAATACGTTGTCTTGGGGTGGTAAACAGTGGTCTTGAGTGGTTAAATAGTTTTCTTGGTGGTAAATGTTGTCTTGGTGGTAAATTAGTTGTCTTGGTGAGTAAATTGTGTACTGGGTGGTAAATTGTTATCTTGGTGGTAAATAGTTGTTCTTGGTGGTAACAGTTGTCTGGTGGTAAATTAGTTGTCTTTGGTGGTAAATAGTTGTCTTGGTGGTAAATAGGGTGTCTTGGTGGTAAAATAGTTGTCTTGGTGGTAAACAGTTGTCTTGGTGGTTAAATAGTTGTCTTGGTGAATAAACAGTTGTCTTGGTGAGTAAAATACCAGTTGTCTTGGTGGTAAATTGTTGTTCTTGGAGGGTAAATGTTGTCTTGGTGGTAAACCAGTTGTCTTGGTGGTAAATAGTTGTCTTGGTTGTGTAAATAGTTGTCTTGGTGCGTAAACTGTTGTCGTGGTGGTAATAGTGTCTTGGTGGTAAATAGTGGTCTTGGTGGTAAACAAGTTGATCTTGGTGGTAAATAGTTGTCTGGTGGTAAATAGTTGTTTGTGGTAACTGTTGTGTCTTGGTGGTATATAGTTGTCTGTGGTGGGTAAACAGTTGTCTTGGTGGTTTAAAATAGTTTGTCTTGGTGGTAAATAGTTGTCTTGGTGGTAAATAGTTGTCTTGGGTGGTGGTAAATAGTTGTCTTAGGTGGTAAATAGTTGTCTTGGTGGTTAATTAGTTGTCTTGGTGGGTAAATAGTTGTCTGGTGGTAAATAGTTGTCTTGTGGTAAATAGTTGTCTTGGTGGTAAAATAGTTGTCCTTGAGTGTAAATTGTTGTCCTGGTGGTAAACAGATTGACTTGGTGGTAAATAGTTGTCTGGTGGTAAATAGTTGTCTTGGTGGTAAATAGTTGTCTTGGTGGTAAATAGATATGTATTGGTGGTAAAATAGTTGTCTTGGTGGTAAAACAGTTGTCTTGGTGGTAAATAGTTGTCAGGTGGTAAACTAGTTGTCTTGGTGGTAAATAGTTGTTTGGTGGTAAATCAGTTGTCTTGGTGGTAAATAGTTGGTCTTGGTGTGGAAATAGTTGTCTTGGTCGGTAAATAGTTGTCTTGGTGGTAAATAGTTGTCTTGGTGGTAAATAGTTGTCTTGGTGATAAATAGTGTCTTGGTGGTAAATGTTGTCTGGTGTTGTAAAACAGTGTCTTGGTGGTAAAACTGTTGTCTTGTGGTCAAATAGTTGTTTGGTGGTAAATAGTTGTCTTGGTGGTAAATAGTTGTCTTGCGTGGTTATATAGTTGTTTGGTGGTAAATAGTTGTCTTGGTGGGCTAAACAGTTGTCTTGGTGGTAAATAGTTGTCTTGGTGGTAAACAGTTGTGTTGGTGGTAATAGTTGTTTGGGGGGGGGGGGATTGGTAAACAGTTGTCTTGGTGGTAAATAGTGTCTTCAGATTAACAGTTGTCTTGGTGGCAAACAGTTGTCTTGGTGAGTAAATAGGTGTCTTGGGGTAAATAGTTGTCTTGGTGGTAAACAGTGTCTTGGTGGTAAATAGTAGTACTTGGTGGTAAACAGTTGTCTGGTGGTAAATAGTTGTCTTGGTGGTAAATAGTTGTCTTGGTGGTAAAAAGTTGTCTTGGTGGGTAAACAACATTGGTCTTGGTGGTAAATAGTTTGTCTTGGTGGTAAATAGTTGTCTTGGTGGTAAATAGTTGTCTTGGTGGGTAAATAGTTGTCTTGGTGGTAAAAACAGTTGTCTTGGTGGTAAATAGTTGTCTTAGGTTGGTATAAACAGTTGTCTTGGTGGTAAACAGTTGTCTGGTGTTAATAGTTGTCTTGGGTGGTAAATTGTTGTCATGGATGATAAAAAGTTGTCTTGGTGTAAACAGTTGTGGTGGTGGTAAATAGTTGTCTTGGTGGTAAAAACAGTTGTCTTGGTGGTAAATAGTTGTCTTGGTGATTAACAGTTGTCTTGGTGGTAAACAGTTGTCTTGGTGGTAAATAGTTGTCTTGGTGGTAAATAGTTGTCTTGGGAGTAACAGTTGTCGTGGGTGGTAAATAGTTGTTCTTGGTGGTAAACAGTTGTTGCTTGGTGGTAAATTGTTGTCTTGGTGGTAAATAGTTGTCTTGGTGGTAATAGTTGTCTTGGTGGGGAAACAGTTGTCTTGGTGGTAAATAGTTGTCTTGGTGGTAAATATTTTCTTGTGTGTAAATAGTTGTCTTGGTGGTAAAAAGTTGTCTTGGTGGTAAACAGTGTTTGGTGGTAATTTGTTGTCTTGGTGATAAACCTTGTCTTGGTGGTAAACTGTTTTCTTGGTGGTAAATAGTTGTCTTACGGTGGTTTAAATAGTTGTATTGGTGGTAAAATGTTGTCTTGGTGGTTAATAGTTGTCTTGGTGGATAATTTGTTGTCTTGGTGGTAAGCAGTTGTCTTGGTGGTAAATAGTTGTCTTGGTCGTGGAAATAGTTGTCTGGTGGTAACCAGTTGTTTGTCGGTAAAATAGTTGTCTTGGTGGTATATAGTTGTCTTGGTGGTAAACAGTAGTCTTGGGGGTAAATAGTTTTGTATTGGTTGTTAAACAGTTGTCTTGGTGGTAAATTGTTAGTCTTGGTGGTAAATAGTTGTCTTGGTGGTAAAATTGTTTGTATTGTTGGTAAATAGTGGTCTTGGTGGTAAATGGTTGTCTTGGTGGTAAACTAGTTGTTTGGTGGTAAATAGTTGTCTTGGTGGTAAATAGTTGTCTTGTATGGTAAATAGTTGTCTTGGTGGTAAATAGTTGTCTTGGTGGTTAATAGTTGTATCTTGGTGGTAAATAGTTGTCTTGGTGTTAAGAGTTGTCTTGTGGTAAATAGTTGTCTTGGTGGTTAACAGTTTGTCTGGTGGTAATAGTTGTCTTGGGGGTAAAAATAGTTGTCTGGTGAGTAAATAGTTGTCTTGGTGGTTAAAATAGTTGTCTTGAGTGCGTAAATAGTTGTTCTTGGTAGGTATAGGTGTCTGGGTGGTAAATAGTTGTCTTGGTGGTAAATAGGTTGTCTTGGTGGTTAAGATAGTTGTTGAGTGGTAAATGTTTGTCTTGGTGGTAAATAGTTGTCTTGGTGATAAATAGTTGTCTTGGTGCGTAAATAAGTTGTCTTGGTGGTAATTAGTTGTCTTGTGCAGTTAAATTGTTGTCTGGTGATAATTGTTGTCTTGGTGTAATTAGTTGTCTAGGTGGTAACTAGTTGTCTTGGTGGTAAACAGCTGTCTTGGTGGTAATTAGTTGTCTTGGTGGTAAATAGTTGTCATTGGTGGTAAATTAGTTGTCTTTGGTGGTAAATTGTTGTCTTGTGGTAAATGTTGGTCTTGTGGTAAATTAGTGTCTTGGTGGTAAATAGTTGTCTGGTGTGGGTAATAGTTGTCTTGGTGGTAAATAGTTGTCTTGGTTGGTAAATAGTTGTCTTGGTGGTACAGTTGTCTTTGTGGTAAAATCGTTGTCTTGGTGGTAAATAGTTGTCTTTGTGCGTTAATCAGTTGTATTGGTGGTAAATTAGTTGTATGGTGGTAAATAGTTGTCTTGGCTGGGTAAATAGTTGTACTGTGGTAAATAGTTGTCTTGGTGGTAAATAGTGTCATTGGTGGTAAACAGTTGTCTTGGTGGTAATGTGTCTTGGTGATAAACAGTTGTCTGGTGGTAAACAGTTGTCTTGGTGGTAAATAGTTGTCTGGTGGTTACATATAGTTGTCTTGTGGTAAACAGTTGTCTTGGTGGTAATAGTTGTCTTGGTGGTAAATTAGGGGTTTTTCTTGGTGGTAAACAGTTGTCTGGTGGTTAATTGTTGTCTTGTGGTAAATAGTTGTCTTGGTGTGTAAACGTAGTTCTTGGTGGTAAATAGTTGTCTTGGTGTAAATGTTGTCTTGGTTGGTAACAGTTGTATTGGTGGTAATTGTTGTCATTGGTGGTAAACAGTGTCTTGGTGGTAAATAGTTGTCTTGGTTGGTAAATAGTTGTCTTGGTGGTATATTAGTTGTCTTGAGTGGTAAATAGTGTCTTGGTGGTAAATAGTTAGTCTCTTGTAAATAGTGTCTTGGTGGTAAAATAAATAGTTGTCTTGGTCGGTAAATTGTTGTCTTGGTGGTACATAGTTGTCTTGGTGTAAATTGTTTTTGGTTGGTAAATAGTTGTCTTGGTTGGTAAATAGTGTCTTGGTGGTAATAGTTGTCTTGGTGGTAAACAGTTGACTTGGTGGTAAATAGTTGTCTTGGTGGGTTAAATAGTTGTCTTGGTGGTAAATAGTTGTCTTGGTTGTAAATTGTTGTCTTGGTGGTAAAATAGTTGTTCTTGGTGGTAAACAGTTGTCCTTGGTGGTAAATTGTTGTCTTGGTGGTAAATAGCTTGTCTTGGTGGTAAATATTTGTTCTTTGGTGGTAAATAGTTGTCTTGGTGGTAAATCGTTGTCTTGGTGTGTAAATTGTTGTCTTGGTGTATATGTGTCTTGGTGGTAAATAGTTGTCTTGTGGTAAATAGTTGTTTGTTGGATAATAGTTGTCTTGGTGGGTATAATAGTTGTCTGGTGGTAAATAGTTGTCTTGGTGGTAAACAGTTGTCTTTGGTGGTAAATAGTTGTCTTGGTGGTAAAATAGTTGTCTTGTGGTAAATTAGTTGTTCTGGTGGTAAATAGTTGTCTTGGTGGTAAATAGTTGTTCCCCTTGGTGGTAAATAGTTTGTCTATGGTGGTAAAATAGGTTGTCTTGTGGTAATAGTTGTCTTGGTGGTAAATAGTTGTCTTGGTGGTAAAATAGTTGTTCTGGTGGTAAATAGCTGTCTTGGTGGTAAATAGTTGTCTTGGTTGGTAATAGTTGTCTTGGTGGTAAATAGTTGTCTAGGTGGTAAATAGCTTGTCTTGGTAGTAAATAGTTGTCTTGGTGGTATACAAGTTGTCTTGGTGGTAAATAGTTGTCTTGGTGGTAAATAGTTGTCTTGGGTGGTAAATAGTTGTTGAGTGGTAAATAGTTGGTCCTTGGTGGTAAATAGTTGTCTTGGTGGTAAATAGTTGTCTTGGTGTGGTAAATAGCTTGATCTATGGTGGTAAATATTTGTCTTGGTGGAACTAGTTGTCTTGGTGGTAAATAGTTGTACTTGGTGGTAAATAGTTGTCTTGTGTTAAATAGTTGTTTGGGTGGTAAATAGTTTGTCTTGGTGGTAAATAGTTGTCTGTGTGGTAAATTAGTTGTCTGGTGATAAATAGTTGTCTTGTGGTAAAGTAGTAGTCATGGTGGTTATAGTTGTCTTGGTGGTAAACAGTTGTTTGGTGGTTAAATTAGTTGTCACAAGGGTGGTTAAATAGTTGCTGGTGCGTAAATAGTTTTCTTGGTGGTAAATAGTTGTTATTGGTGGTAAATAGTTTGTCGTGGATGGGATATAGTTGTCTGGTGGTAAATAGTTGTCTTGTGGTAAATAGTGTCTTGTGGTCATAGTTGTCTTGGTGGTAAAAAGTTGTCTTGGTGGTAAACAGTTGTCTTGTGGTAAATAGTTGTCTTGGTGGTAAATAGTTGTATTTGTGGTTAATTAGTTGTCTTGGATGGTAAATAGTTGTCTGTGTGGTAAATGTTGTCTTGGTGGTAAATATTTGTCTTGGTGGTAAATAGTTGTATTGGTGGTAGATAGTTGTTCTTGGTGGTAAAACAGTTTGTCTTGGTGGTAAATAGTTGTCTGGTGATAAAACAGTTGTCTAGGTGGTAAACAGTTGTCTTGGTGGTAAAATAGTTAGTCTTGGTGGTAAATTAGTTGTCTTGGTGGTAAAAAGTTGTCTTGGTGGTATATAGTTGTCTTGGTGGTATAATAGTTGTCTGGTGGTAACAGTTGTCTTGGTGGTAAATAGTTGTCTTGGTGGTAAAATAGTTGTCTTGGTGGTAACAACAGTTGTCTTGGTGGTAATTAGTTGTCTTGGTGGTTGAATTAGTTGTCTTGGTGGTAACAGTTGTCTTGGTGGTTGTTATGTCTTGGTGGTAAACAGTTGTCTTGGTGGTAAAATAGTTGTCTTTGTGGTAAATAGTTGTCTTGGTGGTAAATAGTTGTCTTGGTGGGAATTAGTTGTCTGGTGGTAAATAGTTGTCTTGGTGGTAAATAGTTGTTCTTGGTGGTAAATGTTGTCTTGGTGGTAAATAGTTGTTCTTGGTGGTTAAATAGTTGTCTTGGTGAGTAATAGTTGTCTGGTGGTAAATAGTTGCTGGTGGTAAATAGTTGTCTTGTTGGTAAATAGTTGTCTTGGTGGTAAACAGTGACTTGGTGGTTTAAATAGTTGTCTTTGGTGGTAAATAGTTGTCTTGGTGGTAAATAGTTGTCGTGGTGGTAATAGTGTCTTCGGTGGTAAATAGTTGTCTTGGTGGTAACAAACAGTTGTCTTGGTGGTAAATTGTTGTCTTGGTTGTAAAATAGTTGTCTTGGTGGTAAATAGTTGTCTAGGGTGGTAATAGTTGTCTTGTGGTAAATAGTTGTCTGGTGGTAAAATTGTTGTCTTGTGGTTAATTAGTTAGGTCTTGGTGGTAAATAGTTGTCTTGGTGGTAAATAGTTGTCTTGGTGATAAATAGTTGTCTTGGTGAGTAAATGTTGTCTTGGTGGTAAAGTTGTCTGTGGTAAACAGTTGTCTTGGTGGTAAATAGTTGTCTGTGGTAAATAGTTTGTCTTGGTGGAATAGTTGTCTTGGTGGTAAATAGTTGTCTGGTGGTAAATTAGTTGTCTTGGTGGTAAATAGTTGTCTTGTGGTAAATAGTTGTCTTGTGGGTAATAGTTGTCTTGGTGGTAAATAGTTGTCTTGGTGGTAAATAGTTGTCTTGGTGGTAAATTGTTGTTCTGGTGGTAAACAGTGGTCTTGGTGGTAAATTGTTGTCTTGGTGGTTAAAAGAATTAGTTTGTCTTGGTGGTAAATGTTGTCTTGGTGTTAAATAGTTGTCTGGTGGTAAATAGTATGTCTTGGTGGTAAATAGTTTGTCTTGGTGGTAAATAGTTGTCTTGGTGGTAAAAACAGTTGTCTTTAGATGGTTAAACGTTGTCTTGTGGTAAATAGTTGTCTTGGTGGTAAATAGTTGTCTTGGTGATAAAAAACAGTGTCTTGGTGGTAAAACAGTTGATGTTGGTGGTAAATAGTAGTCTTGGGGGGGGGGGGCCGTGGGTAAAACAGTTGTCTTGGTGGTAATAGTTGTTCTTGGTGATGATTATACAGTTGTCTTGGTGGTAAACAGTTGTCTGATGGTTAATGTTTGTCTTGGTGGTAAATAGTTGTCTTGGTGGTATAACAGTTGTCTGGTGGTATAATAGTTGTTTGGTAGGTAAAAGTTGTTTGGTGTGGATATAGTTGCTATTTGGTGGTAAATAGTGTTTGGTGGTATATAGTAGTCTGGGTGGTAAACAGTTGTATTGTGGTAAATTGTTGTCTTGGGTGGTTATAGTTGTCTTGGTGGTTAATAGTTGTCTCTGGTGGTTAATTAGTTGAGAGGAAAAAGTGTGGAATGGTTCTTTACACCTCCCTTTACAATCCGGTAGCGTTGTGGTTGTAGGGCTGTTGTGTGGGGTGGTGCTGTCACGGGCTGTGGTCAGTCTTCTGGTTGAAGGATGTGACGATGGGATCTAGGGTGTGCGGCGGATCTAATGTCTCTAAGAGACAATCTCAAACGTTGCTGTGTGTTATGTGGGGGTTCAACTGTTTTGGTCTTAGTGTGCTCTGTGTTTCGTTTGGCTTGTGGGGCGTCTCGGGTGGTTAGGGTGGTTTACGTCTAACGTGCGCGTTAAGTTGTGTTGGGTTTAATGGGGATGTGCTAGTTTTGTGCCAGGGAGGTAATCCCCCCCCTCTTAGATGTGTGGTAGTGGCTGCATTGCGTGACTTTTCCCCCAAATCAGCATTCTGCTGTTCCTCCACACAACATCTGCTGTTCCT
The DNA here is from genome assembly GCF_026875155.1 of Cherax quadricarinatus. Lineage (NCBI taxonomy): Eukaryota > Metazoa > Arthropoda > Malacostraca > Decapoda > Parastacidae > Cherax > Cherax quadricarinatus. The sequence continues at coordinate 27,166 of NW_026466971.1, forward strand.
CTCACTAAACATTCCCCGTTTTTCCCCCCCCACTTTCACACACGCCTGCGGCTCTCCACTCACTCTAATACATGTAAATTATTTTCGTTGAAAGCGAATTTTTTCTGTATCTTTTGTATCTACTGTGCACTGAGTAATTTCTTGAAATATATTTGACGTCTTCCCTTAGTCAGCTTTCCAATTCTCTCGATCTTCATAGATTCATTTACATCTTTTCTATCCTCTTCTTACATTTTATCAAAACCCTTTTTTAGGGTTCAAGTGGTCCTCACATGCTTTCCTTTATTACTCTCAATTATCTTTATCTAATTTTCAGCGATTTTTTTCTCTGGGTCTTGACACAGCTGTTGGGTAGGAAGTGGTGTGGTCTTGCCGGGTCTTGGCACAGTTGCAGGGTAGGTAGTGGTGTGGTCTTGCTGGGTCTTGGCACAGCTGTTGGGTAGGTAGTAGTGTGGTCTTGCTGGGTCTTGACACAGCTGTAGGGTAGGTAGTGGTGTGGTCTTGCTGGGTCTTGGCACAGCTGTAGGGTAGGTACTGGTGTGGTCTTGCTGGGTCTTGGCACAGCTGTAGGGTAGGTTTGTGGTGTGGGGCTTGCTGGGTCCCCTTGGCACAGCTGTAGGGTAGGTAGTGGTGTGGTCTTGCTGGGTCTTGGCACAGTTGTAGGGTAGGTAGTGGTGTGGTCTTGCTGGGTCTTGGCACAACTGTAGGGTAGGTAGTGGTGTGGTCTTGCTGGGTCTTGGCACAGCTGTAGTGTAGGTAGTGGTGTGGTCTTGCTGGGTCTTGGCACAGCTGTAGGGTAGGTAATGGTGTGGGTCTTTGCTGGGTCTTGGCCACAACTGTAGGTAGGTATGTGGTGGTCTTGCTGGTCCTTGGCACAGCTGTAGGGTAAGGTAGTGGTGTGTCTTGCTGGTCTTGGCACAGCTGTAGGGTAGGTAGTGGTGTGGTCTTGCTGGGTCTTGGCACAGCTGTAGGGTAGGTAGTGGTGTGGTCTTGCTGGGTCTTGGCACAGTTGTAGGGTAGGTAGTGGTGTGGTCTTGCTTTGGGGCTTGGCACAGCTGTAGGGTAGGTAGTGGTGTGGTTTTTGCTGGTCTTTGGCACAGCTGTAGGGTAGGTAGTTGGGTGGTCTTGCTGGGTCTTGGCACCCAACTGCAGGTAGGTAGTGTGGTGGTCCTTGCTGGGGCTGGCACAGCTGCACGGTAGGTAGTAGATGTGGTCCCTTGCTGGGTCTTGAACACAGCTGTAGGGTAGGTAGTGGTGTGGTCTTGCTGGGTCTTGGCACAGCTGTAGAGTAGGTAGTGGTGTGGTCTTGCTGGGTCTTAGCACAGTTGTAGGGTAGGTAGTGGTGTGGTTTGCTGGGGGCTTGACACAGCTGTTGGTAGGTAGTGGGTGTGGTATTTCGGTCTTGACACAGCTGTTGGGTAGGAAGTGGTGGGTCTTGCTGGTCTTGACACAGCTGTAAGGGTAGGTAGGGGGTGTGGTATTGCTTGGGTCTTGACACAGCTTTTTGGGTAGGGAATGGTGTGGTCTTGCTGGTCTTGGCCCCAGCTTGTAGGGTAGGTAGTGGGGGGTGGTCTTACTGGGGTCTTGACACAGCTCCCAGGGTAGGAAGTGGTGTGTCTTCCTGGTCTTGGCACAGATGCAGGGTAGGTTGTGGTGTGTGGCTTGCTGGTCTTGCACAGCTCTAGGGTAGGAAGTGGTGTTGGTTTGCTGGGGGCTTTTTCACAGTTGCGGGGTAGAAGTGGTGTGGTCTTGCTGGGTCTTTGGCACAGCTGCAGGGTAGGTAGTGGTGTGGTCTTGCTGGGTCTTGGCACAGCTGCAGGGTAGGTAGTGGTGTGGTCTTACTGGGTCTTGACACAGCCCTAGGGTAGGAAGTGGTGTGTCTTCCGGGTCCTTGGGGACAGATGCAGGTAAGGTAGTGGTGTGGTCTTGCTGGGTCTTGGCACAGCTGTTGGGTAGGAAGTGGCGTGGTCTTGCTGGGTCTTGGCACAGCTGCAGGGTAGGTAGTGGTGTGGTCTTGCTGGGTCTTGGCACAGCTGCAGGGTAGGTAGTGGTGTGGTCTTGCTGGGTCTTGGCACAAACTGCGGGTAGGTAGTTTGGGGTGGTATTGCTGGGTCTTGGCACAGCTGTTGGGTAGGTAGCGGTGTGGTATTGCTGGGTCTTGGCAAAGAGGTTGGGTAGGTAGTGGTGTGGTCTTGCTGGGTCTTGGCACAGCTGCAGGGTAGGTTGTGGTGTGGTCTTGCTGGGTCTTGACACAGCTCTAGGGAAGGAAGTGGTGTGGTCTTGCTGGGTCTTCGCACAGTTGCAGGGTAGGTAGTGGTGTGGTATTGCTGGGTCTTGTCACAGTTGCAGGGTATGTAATGGTGTGGTATTGCTGGGTCTTGGCACAGTTGCAGGGTAGGTAGTGGTGTGGTCTTGCTGGGTCTTGGCACAGCTGTAGGGTAGGTAGTGGTGTGGTCTTGCTGGGTCTTGGCACAGCTGTAGGGTTGTTAGTGGGTGGTTCTTGCGGTCTTGGCACAGCTGCAGGGTAGGTAGTGGGTGGTCTTGCTGGGTCCCCTTGGCACAGCTGCACGGTAGGGATGATGTGGGTCCCTTTCTGGGTCTTGACACAGCTGTAGGGTTAGGATTTGGGGTGGTCTTGCTGGGTCTTGGCACAGCTGTAGAGTAGGTAGTGGTGTGGTCTTGCTGGGTCTTGGCACAGTTGTAGGGTAGGTAGTGGTGTGGTATTGCTGGGTCTTGACACAGCTGTTGGGTAGGTAGTGGTGTGGTATTTCTGGGTCTTGACACAGCTGTTGGGTAGGAAGTGGTGTGGGCTTTTCTGGTCTTGACAAAGCTGTAAAGGTAGGGAGTGGTGGGGGTATTGCTGGGTTCTGACACAGCTTTTGGGTAGGAAGTGGTGTGGGGCTTGCTGGGTCTTGGCACAGCTCTAGGGTAAAGGGAGTTGGTGTGGTCCTTTCTGGTCTTGACACAGCTCTAGGTAGGAAGGGGTTGGGGGTCTTCCTGTCTTGGCACAGATACAGGGTAGGTAGTGGTGTAATCTTGCTGGGGCCTTGGCACAGCTCTAAAGGGGAGGATGGTTGTTGGTCTTGCTGGGTCTTGTCACAGTTGCAGGTAGGAAGTTGGTGTGGTCTTTTTGGGTCTTGCACAGGGTGCAGGGTAGGTAGTGGTGTGGTCTTGCTGGTCTTGGCACAGCTGCAGGGTAGGTAGTGGTGTGGTCTTACTGGGTTTTTGACACAGCTCAGGGAAGGGAAGGTTGGTGTTCTTTCCTGGGTCTTGGCACAGATGCAGGTAGGTAGTGGTGTGGTCTTGCTGGTCTGGCACAGCTGTTGGGTAGGAATGGTGTGGTATTGGGTGGGGTCTTGGGACAGCTGCAGGTAGGTAGTGGTGTGGTCTTGGCTGGTCCTGGCACAGTTTTCTGGGTAGGTAGTGGTGTGGTCTTGCTGGGTCTTGGCACAGCTGCAAAGGTAAAGGTAGTGGTGTGGTATTTGCTTGGGTTCTTTGGCACAGCTGTTGGGTAGGTACGGTGTGGTATTGCTGGTTTTTGGCAAAGAGGTGGGTTAGGTAAGTGGTGTGGGCTTGCTGGGTCTTGGCAACCCGCTGCAGGGTAGGTTTTGGGGTGGTCCCTTTCTGGGGTCTTGACACAGCTCAAGGGAAGAATGGGGTGGTCTTGCTGGGCTTTCGCACATTGCAGGGTAGGAGGGTTGTGGGTATGCTGGGGGCTTGTCACAGTTGCAGGGTATGTAATGGTGTGGTATTGCTGGGTCTTGGCACAGTTGCAGGGTATGTAGTGGTGTGGTATTGCTGGGTCTTGGCAAAGAGGGTTGGGGAGGTAGTGGGTGTGGCTTGCTTGGTTTTTGGCACAGCTGCAGGTAAAGGGTTTGTGGTTGGGGGTCTTGCTGGCTTGACACAGCTCTAGGGAAGGAAGTGGTGTGTCTTGCTGGGTCTTTCGCACAGTTGCAGGTAGGTATTTGTGTGTATTGCCTTGGGGACTTGTCACAGTTTGCAGGGTATGTAATGGTGTGGGGAATTGCCTGGGTCTTGGCACAAATTTTTGCCGGGTTTGTAGTGGGGGTGGGTCTTGCTGGGTCTTGGCACAGCTGTAGGGTTTGTAAATGGTGTGGTTCTTGCTGGGTCTTGGCACAGCTGTAGGGTAGGTAGTGGTGTGGTCTTGCTGTGTCTTGGCACAGCTGCAGGGTAGGTAGTGGTGTGGTCTTGCTGGGTCTTGGCACAACTGCACGGTAGGTAGTGATGTGGTCTTGCTGGGTCTTGACACAGCTGTAGGGTAGGTAGTGGTGTGGTCTTGCTGGGTCTTGGCACAGCTGTAGAGTAGGTAGTGGTGTGGTCTTGCTGGGTCTTGGCACAGCTGTAGGGTAGGTACTGGTGTGGTCTTACTGGGTCTTGACACAGCTCTAGGGTAGGAAGTGGTGTGTCTTCCTGGTCTTGGCACAGATGCAGGGTAGGTAGTGGTGTGGTCTTGCTGGGTCTTGGCACAGCTCTAGGGTAGGAAGTGGTGTGGTCTTGCTGGGTCTTGTCACAGTTGCAGGGTAGGAAGTGGTGTGGTCTTGCTGGGTCTTGGCACAGCTGCAGGGTAGGTAGTGGTGTGGTCTTGCTGGGTCTTGACACAGCTCTAGGGTAGGAAGTGGTGTGGTCTTGCTGGGTCTTTGTCACAGTTGCAGGGTAGGAAAATGGTGTGGTCTTGCTGGGTCTTGGCACAGCTGCAGGGAAGGTAGTGGTGTGGTCTTGCTGGGTCTTGACACAGCTCTAGGGTAGGAAGTGGTGTGTCTTCCTGGGTCTTGGCACAGATGCAGGGTAGGTAGTGGTGTGGTCTTGCTGGGTCTTGGCACAGCTGTTGGGTAGGAAGTGGTGTGGTCTTGCTGGGTCTTGGCACAGCTGCAGGGTAGGTAGTGGTGTGGTCTTGCTGGGTCTTGGCACAGTTGCAGGGTAGGTAGTGGTGTGGTCTTGCTGGGTCTTGCACAGCTTGCAGGGGAAGGTAGTGGTGTGGTATTGCTGGGTCTTGGCACAGCTGTTGGGTAGGTAGCGGTGTGGTATTGCTGGGTCTTGGCAAAGAGGTTGGGTAGGTAGTGGTGTGGTCTTGCTGGGTCTTGGCCACGCTGCAGGGTTTGGTTGTGGGTGTGGCTTGCTGGTCTTGACACAGCTCTAGCGTAAAGGGAAATGGTGTGGTCTTGCGGGGGCTTTCGCACAGTTGCAGGGTAGGTATGGGTGTGATAAATTTCTGGGTTCTTGTCACAGTTGCAGGGTATGTAATGGGTGGAATTGCTGGGTCTTTGGCACAGTTTTTTCAGGGTAGGTAGTGGGGGGGGTATTGCTGGGTCTTGGCACAGCTCTAGGGTAGGTAGTGGTGTGGTCTTTCTGGGTCTTGGCACAGCTCTAGGGTAGGAAGTGGTGTGGTCTTGCTGGGTCTTGTCACAGTTGCAGGGTAGGAAGTGGTCTGGTCTTGCTGGGTCTTGGCACAGCTGCAAGGTAGGTAGTGGTGTGGTCTTGCTGGGTCTTGGGAAAAGTTGGGAGGGTAGGTAGTGGTTTTGGGATTGCTGGGTCTTTGGCACAGCTTTGGGTAGGGAGCGGTGTGGTAAATTTCTGGGGCTTGCAAAGCTGTTGGGTAGGTAGTGGTGTGGTCTTGCTGGGTCTTGGCACAGCTCTAGGGTAGGAAGTGGTGTGGTCTTGCTGGGTCTTGACACAGCTCTAGGGTAGGAAGTGGTGTGGTCTTGCTGGGTCTTAGCACAGTTGCAGGTTAGGTAGTGGTGTGGTCTTGCTGGGTCTTGGCACAGTTGCAGGGTAGGTAGTGGTGGGGTATTGCGGTCTTTGGCACAGTTGCAGGGAAAAGTAATTTTTGGGGGGTATTGCTGAGTCTTGGCACAGTTGCAGGGTAGGTAGTGGTGTGGTCTTGCTGTGTTTAGGCACAGCTGTAGGGTAGGAAGTGGTGTGGTATTGCTGTGTCTTGGCACAGCTGTAGGGTAGGAAGTGGTGTGGTATTGCTGGGTCTTGGCACAGTTGCAGGGTAGGTAGTGGTGGGGTATTGCTGGGTCTTGGCACAGCTGTAGGGTAGGTATTAGTGTGGTCTTGCTGGGTCTTGGCACAGCTGTAGGGTAGAAAGTGGTGTGGTCTTGCTGGGTCTTCGGACAGCTGCTGGGTAGGTAGTGGTGTGGTCTTGCTGGATCTTGGCACATCTGTAGGGTATGTATTGGTGTGGTCTTGCTGGGTCTTGGCACAGCTGCTGGGTAGGTAGTGGTGTGGTATTGCTGGGTCTTGGCACAGCTGCAGGGTAGGTAGTGTGTGGTCTTTGCTGGTTCTTTTTGGCACAGTTTTCAGGGTAGGTAAATGGTGTGGTATTGCTGGGTCTTGGCAAATGTTGGGTAGGTAGCGGTGTGGGAATTGCTGGGCTGGCAAAGCTGTTGGGTAAGGTATGGTGTGGTTTTGCTGGGTCTTGACACAGCTGCAGGGTAGGTAGTGGTGTGGTCTTGCTGGGTCTTCGCACAGTTGCAGGGTAGGTAGTGGTGTGGTCATGCTGGGTCTTGGCACAGCTGCAAGGTAGGTAGTGGTGTGGTATTGCTGGGTCTTGGCACAGCTGTTGGGTAGGTAGCGGTGTGGTATTGCTGGGTCTTGGCAAAGAGGTTGGGTAGGTAGTGGTGTGGTCTTGCTGGGTCTTGGCACAGCTGCAGGGTAGGTTGTGGTGTGGTCTTGCTGGGTCTTGACACAGCTCTAGGGAAGGAAGTGGTGTGGTCTTGCTGGGTCTTCGCACAGTTGCAGGGTAGGTAGTTGTGTGTATTTGCTGGTCTTGTCACAGTTGCAGGGTATGTAATTGGTGTGGTATTGCTGGTCTTGGCAACAGTGCAGGGTAGGTAGTTGGTGGTTCTTGCTGGGTCTTGGCACAGCTTAGGGTAGGTAGTTTGGGGTGGTCTTGCTGGGTCTTGCACAGCTGTAGGTAGGGATGTGGGGGGTCTTGCTGTGTCCTTGGCACAGCTGCAGGGGAGGTTTTGTGGTGTGGTCTTGCTGGGTCTTGGCAAAAACTGCACGGTAAAGGGATGATGTGGTTCTTGCTGGGTCTTGGCACAGCTGTAGGGTAGGTAGTGGTGTGGTCTTGCTGGGTCTTGGCACAGCTGTAGAGTAGGTAGTGGTGTGGTCTTGCTGGGTCTTGGCACAGCTGTAGGGTAGGTACTGGTGTGGTCTTACTGGGTCTTGACACAGCTCTAGGGTAGGAAGTGGTGTGTCTTCCTGGTCTTGGCACAGATGCAGGGTAGGTAGTGGTGTGGTCTTGCTGGGTCTTGGCACAGCTCTAGGGTAGGAAGTGGTGTGGTCTTGCTGGGTCTTGTCACAGTTGCAGGGTAGGAAGTGGTGTGGTCTTGCTGGGTCTTGGCACAGCTGCAGGGTAGGTAGTGGTGTGGTCTTGCTGGGTCTTGACACAGCTCTAGGGTAGGAAGTGGTGTGGTCCCTTGGCTGGTCTTGTCACAGTTGCAAGGTAGGAAGTGGTGTGGTCTTGCTGGGTCTTGGCACAGCTGCAGGGAAGGTAGTGGTGTGGTCTTGCTGGGTCTTGACACAGCTCTAGGGTAGGAAGTGGTGTGTCTTCCTGGGTCTTGGCACAGATGCAGGGTAGGTAGTGGTGTGGTCTTGCTGGGTCTTGGCACAGCTGTTGGGTAGGAAGTGGTGTGGTCTTGCTGGTTCTTGGCACAGCTGCAGGGTAGGTAGTGGTGTGGTCTTGCTGGGTCTTGGCACAGTTGCAGGGTAATAGTGGGGTGGGTCCCTTTCTGGGTCTTGGCACAGCTGCCAGGGTTAGGTAGTGGGGTGTATTGGCTGGTCTTGGTGCACAGCTGTTGGGTAGGAAACCCGGTGTGGTATTGCTGGGTCTTGGCAAAGAGGTTGGGTAGGTAGTGGTGTAGTCTTGGGTGGGCCCTTGGCACAGCTTGCAGGGTAAAGGTTTGTGGTGTGGCTTGCTGGGTCTTGACACAGCTCTAGCGTAGGAAGTGGGTGGTCCTTGCTGGTTTCCCTTCGCACATTGCAGGGGAGGTAGTGGTGTGATATGCGGGCCTTGTCACAGTTGCAGGGTATGTAATGGTGTGGTATTGCTGGGTCTTGGCACAGTTGCAGGGTAGGTAGTGGTGTGGTATTGCTGGGTCTTGGCACAGCTCTAGGGTAGGTAGTGGTGTGGTCTTTCTGGGTCTTGGCACAGCTCTAGGGTAGGAAGTGGTGTGGTCTTGCTGGGTTTTTGTCACAGTTGCAGGGTAGAAGTGGTCCCGGTCTTTGCTGGTCTTGGCACAGCTGCAAGGTAAGGTAGTGGTGTGGTCTTGCTGGGTCTTGCAAAAAGTTGCAAAGGTAAAAGGGAGTGTGTGGTATTGCTGGGCTTGGCACAGCTGTTGGGTAGGTAGCGGTGTGGTATTGCTGGGTCTTGGCAAAGCTGTTGGGTAGGTAGTGGTGTGGTCTTGCTGGGTCTTGGCACAGCTCTAGGGTAGGAAGTGGTGTGGTCTTGCTGGGTCTTGACACAGCTCTAGGGTAGGAAGTGGTGTGGTCTTGCTGGGTCTTCGCACAGTTGCAGGTTAGGTAGTGGTGTGGTCTTGCTGGGTCTTGGCACAGTTGCAGGGTAGGTAGTGGTGGGGTATTGCTGGGTCTTGGCACAGTTGCAGGGAATGTAATGGTGTGGTATTGCTGAGTCTTGGCACAGTTGCAGGGTAGGTAGTGGTGTGGTCTTGCTGTGTTTAGGCACAGCTGTAGGGTAGGAAGTGGTGTGGTATTGCTGTGTTTTGGCACAGCTGTAGGGTAGGAAGTGGTGTGGTATTGCTGGGTCTTGGCACAGTTGCAGGGTAGGTAGTGGTGGGGTATTGCTGGGTCTTGGCACAGCTGTAGGGTAGGTATTAGTGTGGTCTTGCTGGGTCTTGGCACAGCTGTAGGGTAGAAAGTGGTGTGGTCTTGCTGGGTCTTCGGACAGCTGCTGGGTAGGTAGTGGTGTGGTCTTGCTGGATCTTGGCACATCTCTAGGGTATGTATTGGTGTGGGGCATGCTGGGGCTTGGCACAGCTGCTGGGTAGGTAGTGGTGTGGTATTGCTGGGTCTTGGCACAGCTGCAGGGTAGGTAGTGATGTGGTCTTGCTGGGTCTTGGCACAGTTGCAGGGTAGGTAGTGGTGTGGTATTGCTGGGTCTTGGCACAGCTGTTGGGTAGGTAGCGGTGTGGTATTGCTGGGTCTTGGCAAAGCTGTTGGGTAGGTAGTGGTGTGGTCTTGCTGGGTCTTGACACAGCTGCAGGGTAGGTAGTGGTGTGGTCTTGCTGGGTCTTCGCACAGTTGCAGGGTAGGTAGTGGTGTGGTATTGCTGGGTCTTGTCACAGTTTCAGGGTATGTAATGGTGTGGTATTGCTGGGTCTTGGCACAGTTGCAAGGTAGATATTGGTGAGGTATTGCTGGGTCTTGGCACAGCTCTAGGGTAGGTAGTAGTGTGGTCTTGCTGTGTCTTGGCACAGCTGTAGGGTAGGAAGTGGTGTGGTATTGCTGGGTCTTGGCACAGCTGCAGGGTATGTAATGGTGTGGTATTGCTGGGTCTTGGCACAGTTGCAGGGTATGTAATGGTGTGGTATTGCTGGGTCTTGGCACAGTTGCTGGGTAGGTAGTGGTGGTCTTGCGGTCTTGGCACAGCTCTAGGGTAGGAAGTGGTGTGGTCTTGCTGGGTCTTGTCACAGTTGCAGGGTAGGAAGTATTGTGGTCTTTCTGGGTCTTGGCACAGCTGCAGGGTAGGTAGTGGTGTGGTCTTGCTGGGTCTTGGCACAGCTGCAGGGTAGGTAGTGGTGTGGTCTTACTGGGTCTTGACACAGCTCTAGGGTAGGAAGTGGGTGTGGGGCTTCCTGGGGCTTGCACAGATGCAGGGTAGGTAGTGGGTTGTCTTGCTGGGGGCTTTGGCACAGCTGCAGGGTAGGGTAGTGGTGGTGGGTCTTTGCGGGTCTTGCACATTGCAGGGTAGGTAGTGGTGTGGTTCTTGCTGGTCCTTGGCACAGCTGCAGGGGTAGGTAGTGGTTGGTCTTGCTGGGTTCTTGGCAACAGCTGCCTGGGTAAGTTTGTGGTGTGGTAATTTCTGGGGGCTTGGCAAAAAGCTGTTTGGGTAGGTAGCGGTGTGGTATTGCTGGGTCTTGGCAAAGAGGTTGGGTAGGTAGTGGTGTGGTCTTGCTGGGTCTTGGCACAGCTGCAGGGTAGGTTTGGTGGTGGTCTGCTGGGTCTGACACAGCTCTAAGGGTAGGAAGGTGTGTTCTTGCTGGTCCCCCTTCGCACAGTTTTCAGGGTAGGTAGTGGTGTGGTATTGCTGGGTCTTGTCACAGTTGCAGGGTATGTAATGGTGTGGTATTGCTGGGTCTTGGCACAGTTGCAGGGTAGGTAGTGGTGTGGTCTTGCTGGGTCTTGGCACAGCTGTAGGGTAGGTAGTGGTGTGGTCTTGCTGGTCTTGGCACAGCTGTAAAGGGTAGTAGTGGGTGGTCTTGCTGGTCTTTTCACAGCTGCAGGGTAGGTAGTGGTGGGGGTCTTTCTGGGTGCTTTTGGCACAGCTGCACGGTAGGTAGTTATGTGGTCTTGCTGGGTCTTGACACAGCTGTAGGGTAGGTAGTGGTGTGGTCTTGCTGGGTCTTGGCACAGCTGTAGAGTAGGTAGTGGTGTGGTCTTGCTGGGTCTTGGCACAGTTGTAGGGTAGGTAGTGGTGTGGTATTGCTGGGTCTTGACACAGCTGTTGGGTAGGTAGTGGTGTGGTATTTCTGGGTCTTGACACAGCTGTTGGGTAGGAAGTGGTGTGGTCTTGCTGGGTCTTGACACAGCTGTAGGGTAGGTAGTGGTGTGGTATTGCTGGGTCTTGACACAGCTGTTGGGTAGGAAGTGGTGTGGTCTTGCTGGGTCTTGGCACAGCTGTAGGGTAGGTAGTGGTGTGGTCTTACTGGGTCTTGACACAGCTCTAGGGTAGGAAGTGGTGTGTCTTCCTGGTCTTGGCACAGATGCAGGGTAGGTAGTGGTGTGGTCTTGCTGGGTCTTGGCACAGCTCTAGGGTAGGAAGTGGTGTGGTCTTGCTGGGTCTTGTCACAGTTGCAGGGTAGGAAGTGGTGTGGTCTTGCTGGGTCTTGGCACAGCTGCAGGGTAGGTAGTGGTGTGGTCTTGCTGGGTCTTGACACAGCTCTAGGGTAGGAAGTGGTGTGTCTTCCTGGGTCTTGGCACAGATGCAGGGTAGGTAGTGGTGTGGGCTTGCTGGGTCTTGGCACAGCTGTTGGTAGTGGTGTGGTCTTGCTGGGTCTTGGCACAGTTGCAGGGTAGGTAGTGGTGTGGTATTGCTGGGTCTTGGCACAGCTGTTGGGTAGGTAGCGGTGTGGTATTGCTGGGTCTTGGCAAAGAGGTTGGGTAGGTAGTGGTGTGGTCTTGCTGGGTCTTGGCACAGCTGCAGGGTAGGTTGTGGTGTGGTCTTGCTGGGTCTTGACACAGCTCTAGGGTAGGAAGTGGTGTGGTCTTGCTGGGTCTTTGCACAGTTGCATGGTAGGTAGTGGTGTGGTATTGCTGGGTCTTGTCACAGTTGCAGGGTATGTAATGGTGTGGTATTGCTGGGTCTTGGCACAGTTGCAGGGTAGGTAGTGGTGGGGTATTGCTGGGTCTTGGCACAGCTCTAGGGTAGGTAGTGGTGTGGTCTTGCTGGGTCTTGGCACAGTTGCAGGGTAGGAAGTGGTGTGGTCTTGCTGGGTCTTGGCACAGTTGCAGGGTAGGGTGGGTAAGTGCGTCATTGCACAGCTGTTTGAAGGTGCAAATGTGATTGCTGGGCTTGGCAAACTTGGGTGGGATGGTGTGGTCTTGCGGTCTGGCCAACTCAAAGGAGGAAAGGTTGGCCCTTGGCTTGGGTCTTGACACAGCTCTAGGAGGAAGTGTGTGGTCTGTTGGTCTTCGCACAGTTTCGGTAGGTAGTTGTTGGGGATGCAGGTCATGTCACAGTTGCAGGGTGTAATTGTGGAATGCTGGTCTTGCACAGTTGCGGTAGTAGCGTTTTGATTGCTGGGTCTTGGCAAAGAGTTTGGTAGGTGGTGTGGTCTTGTGGGTCTTTTTCACACTGCAGGGAGTGTGGTGTGGTCTGCTGGGTCTTGACACAGCTCTAGGAGGAAGTGGGTGGTATTGCTGGGCTTCGACAGTTGCAGGAGGAGTTTGTGTGTATTGCTGGGTCTTGTCACATTTGCAGGTAGTAATGGTTGGTATTGCTGGTCTTGGCCTTGCAGGAGGTAGTTGTGGGCCTTGCTGGGTCTTTTGGCACAGTGTAGGGTAGGTTTGGGGGGTGGCTTGGGTGGGTCTGGCAAAAGCTGTAGGGTAGGTAGTGTGTGGTCTGCCGTGTCTTGGCACAGTTGCAGGGTAGTATGGTGTGGCCCTTTCTGGTTCTTGGCACAACTGCACGGGAGGTAGTGGGTGTGGTCCTTGCTGGGTCTTGACACAGCTGTAGGGTAGGTAGTGGTGTGGTCTTGCTGGGCTTGCACAGCCCGGGAAGAGGTAGTTGTGTGGTTCTTGCTGGGGCTTGGCCGCTGATGGAGGTACGGTTGGTCTTACGGGCTGACACTGCTCTAGGGTAGGAATGGTGGTGTCTCCTGGTCTTGCACAGATGCAGGGTTTGGTGTGGTGGGTCTGCTGGGCCCTTGGGACAGCTCTAGGGGTAAAGTGGTGTGGTCTTGCTGGGGCTTGTCACAGTTGCAGGGTAGGAAGTGGTGTGGTCTTGCTGGGTCTTGGCCAACAGCTGCAGGGTAGGTAGTGGTTGGTCTTGGGTGGGCCCTTACACCCGCTCTAGGTAGGAAGTGGGGGTTTTTGCTGGTCTGTTCACAGTGGGAGGGTAGAGTGGTGGTCCTTGCTGGGTCTTGGCACAGCTGCAGGAATGATGGTGTGGTCTGCTGTGGGTCTTGCACAGCTTAGGTTTGTAAGTGTGGTCTTCCTGGTCCTTGGCAACAGATGCAGGGGAAGGAGTGGGGTTTGGTCTTGCTGGGTCTTGCACAGTGTTGGTGGAAGGGTGTGGGCTTGCTGGGTTTGGCACAGCGCAGGGTAGGTAGTGGTTGGTTCTTGCGGGTCCTTGGCACAGTTGAGGGTAGTATTTGGGGTGGTCTTTCTGGTTTCCCGCACAGCTGCAGGTAGGATGTGTGGTTATTGCTGGGTCGTTTGGGACAGCTGTTGGGTAGTACGGTGGGTAATGCTGTCTTGGCAAAGAGGTTGGGTAGGTATTTGGGTATCTTGCGGTCTGGCACAGCTCAGGTAGGTTGTGGTGTGGTCTTGCTGGGTCTTGACACAGCTCTAGCGTAGGGGTGGTGTGTCTTGCTGGGCTCTTCGCACAGTTGCAGGGGAGGTAGGGTGTGGTGATTCTTGGGCTTGTCACAGTTGGCAGGTTGTAATGGTGGTGGATGCTGGGTCTTGGGCCCTTGCAGGGTATATGGTGGGTATTGCTGGGTCTTGGCACAGCTCTAGGGTAGTAGTGGGGGTGGTTTTCTGGCTTGGCACAGCTCAGGGAGGAAATGGTTTGGGCTTGCTGGGTCTTGTCACAGTTGGGGTAGGAAGTGTCTGGTCTTGCTGGTCTTGCACAGCTGGGAAGGTAAAGGGAGTGGTGGTGTCTTGCTGGGTCCCTTTGGGACAGTTCAGGGTAGGTATGGTGTGGATTGCTGGGTCTTTGGCACCGCTGTTTGGTATAGCGGTGTGGTTTGCGGCTTGGCAAAGCGTTGGTAGGTAGTGGTGGGGTCTGCGGGCTTGGCACAAACCTAGGGTAGGAAGTGGTGTGGTCTTGCTGGGGCTTGACACAGCTCTAGTGGTAGAAGTGGTTGGGCTTGCTGGGTCTTAGGGACAGTTGCAGGTTAGGGAGTGGTGGTCTTGCTGGGTCCCGGCACAGTTGCAGGGGAAAGGGAGGTGGGGGTATTGCTGGGGCTTGGCACAGTTCAGGAATGAATGGGTGGTATGCTGAGTCTTGGCACAGTTTTTAGGTGTATGGTGTGGGTCGGCTGGTTTAGGCACAGCTTGGAGGGTAAGGGAAATGGTTGGATTGCTGGTCTTGCACAGCTGTAGGTAGGAATGGTTTGGTTGCTGGTCTTGGGCACAGTTGAGGGATGGGGGGTATTGCTGGTCTTGCACAGCTTAGGTAGGATTATGGGGTCTTGTGCTGGGTCTTGCACGCTGTAGGGTAGAATTTGGGGTTTGGGCCTTGCTGGGTCTTCGGACACTGCTGGTAGGGATGGTGTGGTCTTGCTGGACTTGGCACATCTTAGGGTAATGTAAATTGTGTGGGCTTGCTGGTCTTGGCACAGCTGCTGGTAGTAGGGTGTGGGGATTGCTGGGTCTTGCACGCTGCAGGGTAGGTAGTTTATGTGGTCTTGCGGGTCCTTGGCACAGTTTTCAGGGTAAAGGTAGTGGGGTGGTATTGCTGGGGCTTGGCACAGCCCGTTGGTAGGAGCGGTTGGTATTTCTGGTCTTGGCAAGCGTTGGGTAGGGTGTGTGCCCGCTGGGTCGTACCAGCTGGGGTGGGTGTGGGTGTCTTGGGGTCTCGCACAGGGCAGGTAGTGGTGTGTGGGTCATGCTGGTCTTGGCACGCGCAAGGTAGTAGTTGGTGGTATTGCTTGGTCTTGGCACAGCTTTGGTGGTAGCGTGTGGGTAGCTGGTCTTGGAAGAGGTTGGGTAGTAGTGGTGGTCTTGCTGGTCCCTTTGGGACAGCTGCAGGGTTTGTTGGGTGTGGTCTTTTCTGGGGCTTTACACAGCCTAGGGAGAAATTGGTGTGGTCTTGCTGGGGCCGCACCCTTGCGGGGGAGATATGTGTGGTATTTCTGGTCTTTTCACAGTTGCAGGGTATGAATGGTGGGGTATTGCTGGGTCTGGCACAGTTGCGGGTTTAGTTGGTGGTCCCTTTCTGGTCTTTCACAGCTTTGGGGAAGTATGGTTGGTTTTGCTGGGCTTGCACAGCTGTGGTAAAGGGATGGGTTCTGCTGTTTTCTTGGCACAGCTGCAGGGTTTGGTAGGGTGTGGGCTTGCTTGGGTCTTGCACAAAAGCACGGTAAGGTAGTGAGTGGGCCCTTTTCGGGGCTTGACACAGCTGTAGGGTAGGTAGTGGTGTTGGCTTTGCTTGGCACAGCGTAGAGGTAGGTGGTCTTGCGTGGTCTTGCACAGCTGGGAGGGAGGTATGTGTGGTCTTACTGGTCTTGACACAGCTCTAGGGTAGGAATTGGGGGTTTTCCTTCCTGGTCTTGCACAGATGCAGGTAGGTATGGTTTGGTTGCTGGGCTTGCACAGGGTCTAGGGTAAGGGAAATGGTGTGGTCATGTGGGTTTGTTTGGCGGGTTGGTGGTCGGTTTTTTGGTCTTGGCAGTAGGGTTAGTTGTGGTCTTGTGGTAACATCTTGGGAATTTGTGGGTCTTCGTGTCCCTTGTCATTCGGGTAAATGTGGTGCTGGGTTTGGGTTCCGGGAATAGTGTTTTTGGGTTGAATTAAGGGTTAAGTGGGTTTTCCTGGTTTGGCACAGTAGGTAGAGTGGTGTGGTTGGGGGTCCCTTTCAAGTTTGGGGGAAGGGGTGGGTTTTCGGTCTTGGCAGGGTGGAAATTTGGTTGCGTGTTTTGGACAGGGAGGTGTTATGGTGTGGTCTTTCTGGGTCTTGGGACATGGGTAGTATGGTGGATTGCTGGGTCTTGGCACAGCTGTTGGTTAGTTGGTGCTCGGTCATGGCAAAATTGGTAGGTTGTTGAGTCTTGCTGGGTCTCCCGGGAGGAAGGGTGGTGGGCTTGTGGTCCTTGCCACCTTTGGAAGGTTTGTCTGCTGGTTCTTTCCACAGTTGGGTATGGTTGTTTTTCTGTGACACCCATTATAATGTTGGATTCGTTTGGTGTTTTGGTAATTCTTGCCTGGTCTTCACAAATTGTGCTTTCTTCTTCCTTCCCCTTTTGGGGGTTTTCCCCCATCCTTCTCGTTCTTCAATGCAGGTTTGTGTTTTTTCCTTGCTGGGTTTTTTCCATTTGGTGTTGGGTTAAATGGTTTGGGGTTTCTTTCTTAACTTCGGAAGGGTTTTTGGGGTTTTTTTCTTGGCCAATTTCTGGAATTTGGTTTTGTTCCTTGGGTCTTGACAAGCTTCTTAGGTATGTTGGGCTTGGTTTGGAAATTTTAGGGTTGTGGGCCTTGCGGGGGTTTTGGGGCGCTTGTGGTATTTGGTTTTTGGCCTGGTTGAAAAAGGGAGGGATGGTGTGGTTTCTGGTCTTGCACAGGGTTTGAGTTGAGGTTTTTGGGTGGTCTTTGGCCCTTGGCACAGTTTTGGTATGTGGTGGGTTTGGGTCTGCACAGCTTTTGGGTAGGAAATTGGGCTTGTGGGTTGGCACAGTGTAGGGGTTGGGTTGGTGGGTCTTTGGGGTTTGACGTTTGGGGGTTTGGTGTTTCTTGCCGGTCTTGGCAAGTGGGGGGTAGTGTGGGTTGTTGGCCGGGGGTGGAGGTAATTTGGGGGGTTTTGCTGGGTCTTGGCCCAAAAGTGGGTAGGTGTGTGGTCTTGTGGGCTTGGCCTGCTGGTAGGTGTGGTTGCTGGCTGGTACTGGAAAGGTAAGGTTAAGGTGGTCCTTGGGGTCTTGCACACAGGAGGTAGTGGGTGGTCTTGCTGGTCTGGCACAAATGTAGGGGGTGGGTCTTGTGGGTCCTTGGCAGCGTTTAGGAGTGGGTGGTTTTTGGGTCTTGGGCAAGGTTTGTAGGGTGGTGTTGGTGGGGCGCACTTTGGGAATGGGGGTTTGGGTTGGAACCCTTTTGGTGTGGTTTTTGTTGGGAAATGTGTGGGTTGTTGGGGGTTTCCGCCACGGGGAGGTGTGGTGGTCTTGGCAAGGAAGCTTGAGGGTAAGTAGGTTGGTGGCTTGCTTGGTCTTGGGCTGGGGGTAGGTTGGTGTGGTTGTTTGGGTTGCCCCTGAAAGGTTTGGGTTTGGTAAGTGGTGGTAAGGGTTGGTGGTTTTGACAAGTTTGAGAGGGGTTGGTATGTGGTGGTCTGGATAGGTTTGTGGTTTTGAAAAGTTTGAAGGTTTGGTGGTTTTGTTCTTGGGTTTACACAGCTTTTAGGGTTAAGGTGTGGGTTTGGTCTGCATTCTGTGGGTTTTGGGGCCTTCCGGGGTGTAATGGGGTATTTGGGGTCTTTTGGGGTTAATTGGGAGCTTGGTTGGGTGGGGTGGTTGGTTTGCCTTTGGGGCTTCCGTTGCAGGGTGGAAGGGGTTTGGGTTTTTGGGTTTGCCCCTGGCAAGTGAGGGTAGGTAGGGGTTTTTCTTGGGTTCTTTAACAGTTGGGTAGGAAATTGGGTCCTTCTGGGTCTTCACGTTTTGAGTTTGGGGGGCTGTGGTTTAAGGGGGTGGTTTGGGGGTTGCTGGGTTTGGAGGCTTTGGGTTATGGGTTGGATGGTGTTGGGCATTTGGGGGTTGGGTCTTTCTGGGTTGGAATCAGGGTTGGTAGTGTGTGTCTGCTGGTTTGGAAGCGGGGTAGGTAGTTTGGGGCCCCTGGGCGGCGGTGGTGGTAGGGTTGGGGTTTTTTGCTGGGGTTCCCTTTTGGCCAAAGGTTGGAGGTTGGGGGTGGTGTTCTTTGCGGGCTGCAAGTTGAAGGGGGTTGGGTTCTGGTCTTGCCTTGGGAGGGAGGTTGTGGGTTGTGGTTTGAGTGGTGGGTTGTAATTGGTTGGGATGCCTTGGGTCTTGCCAGTGGGTGGTGGTTGTGGGTTTGGGGGCTTGGCACCGTAGGGTGGAGTGGTGTTCTGGGTCCTGTGGGGTTTTTGGGTCTTGACAGTGGGGGAAGATGGTGGGGTTCCCTTGCCTGGCGGGAGGTTAGTGGGTGGTATTTTGGGTCTTGGCACAGCGGGGTTAAGGTTGGTATGGGGTTTGGGCCGAAGTGTTGGTTTTTGGTTCTGGCCTTGGGTAGTGAAATGGTTTGGTGGGTCTTTCGCTGGGTTTTTGGCCAGGGGGGTGGGGTTTGCGGCCTTTCCTTTAAAGTGGGGGTTTGTTTGATTTGGGGTTTGTGAACTGCGGTAGTTGGGTTTTTTGGCTGGTCTTGGAACGGAGGGGTTGTAACGTGGTAAGCTGTCCTCTTGGTAGTGGTATTTTTTTGGCCTGGAAAAGGTGGTTAACTTGTGGGGAAGTTGGGTTGTGTTTGGCCGTGGGTTGGAATGGTTGTATTGCGGGTCTTTGTGGTGGGGTTTTTTGGGGGTTTTTTTAGGGGGAGTGGGGGTCGTGGGTCTTAATGCGGTTTGGGGGTGGTTTGGGGTTTTTGGTTGGGGGGTTTGGGGGTTTTCTGTCTTTAGAAGTAGGGGTGTGGTGTGGTTCTGGCTGGCCCGGGAGGTGGGTGGTTTGGTGGGTCTTGGCACAGCGTGGTAGGGTAGGTGGGTGTTGAGTTAAGCTCTTGGGCACAGCTGAGGGTGGGAGTTGGGTCTTGCGGTCTGGAAAACCCGGGTGGTGTGGTTGGCCCTGGTTTGGCAGTGAAGGGGTTTGGTTGTGGTTGGTTTCCTTGGTTTGAGGTAATTGGTGGTTTTGGGGGGTTGCTGGGTGTTGTATGGGTTTAAAGGGGGGGTTTGTGGGTTCTTGGGCCCCGCGGGGAAAAATTTGGGTGTGTTTGGCCCTTCCGGCTTACAGTTTAGGTAGTGGTGTGGTTGCTGGGTCTTCGGGATAAGTGTGGGGTGGGTTAAGTGGTTGCTTGGTGGTGGGTCTTGGAAAACTTGCAAGGGAGGTGGTTGGTTGTGGCCCGTTTGCGGTCTTGGGGCCCCCGCTTAGGTGAGGGGGGTGGGTTGGTTCAGGTGGGTTTGGTGCCTGTGTTGGGAAGTTGGTTTGGGTATTGTGGGTTTGCCCATTCCGGGAAGTTGGGTTTGGGGGTTTTTGGGGTTGGGTTTGGGGTGTTGCCTTGCGGGTTAAAAAGGGGGGGTTGATTGTGGGTTTGCTGTTCTACAGTGCAGGGAATGGTGGGTGTGGGTTTGGCCTGAGAGTTGGGAACGGGTTTGGGTGGGTAGTAGTGGGGGTTTATTTGGCCGGGGCGAATGGAATGGTTGTGGTTGGGGGGTTGGCCGTTGCGGGTTGGATGGAAATGGAGGGGTTGGTGGTTTTTTGGGCGAGCGGTGTTTGGGGCCCCCCGGGTCTTTGGGTTAAAGGTAAGTGGTGTGGTTTTGGGTCTCCGGGGTTGGATGAGGGTTGTGTTTGTGGGGTTTGCTGCGAGTCGGAGTATTGGGTTGGCGGGGTCGCCTTGCAAATTGGTTGGTGGTTGTGGGTTTGAAGGGTTGGGGGTTTTGGGGGTTTTCGGTCGGGCCCTTGGGGAGTGGGGTTTGGGTCTTGGGCACAGCCTGGTTTGGGAGGTAGTGTTTGGTCTTGGGGTTAGGAAGTTGGGGGGTGGTTTGGTCTAGGGTGGTGTGGGTCTTGGGGTGGGCCTGCAAGTGCAGGATTTGGGGGGGTTGGCTGGGTTTTTTTGGCAAATGTAAGGGTGGGGGGGTGTGGTTTCCCTTGGGGGTTTGGGCCGCTTGTGGAAGTGTTTGGGGGGTGGTGGTTCGGTTGGGAAAGTTTGTTGTGTTGGGGAAGTGGTGTGGTCTTTGCTGCCGTCTTGGGAAGTGTTTTGGGTTGTTTGCGGGGTTCTAGGTGGTTTGGGTATGTTGGTTGGGTTTGGGTCCCGTTTGGTTTTGGAATGGGGGGAAGGGGGTGGTTTGCTGGTTTTTTTGGACAGCTGAGGGTTGAGTGGGTGGCCCGTGGGTCTTGGCCGTCTTGGTAAGGAAAGGGGGGGTTTGGAGGTCTTGCCTTGCAGGAAGTTAGGGTGGAGGGGTTGGGCTTGTGGGTTTTGCCGCTTTGGAAAGGGAGGGGGGGTTGTTGGCGGGAGCTTGGGGGGTGCCTGGATTGCGGGTAAAATTGGTTGGGTGGTGGTTTTTTGCTGGGTCTTGGCACTTGGGTAGGGGGGTGTGGCCTTGCTGGGCTGGCACCCGGGTTTGGTGGGTGGTGTGCTTGTGGTTTTGGACTTGCGGTAGTTGGGGGTTTTGTTTGGGGTTTTTTCTCTTGGCACATTTCGGGTAGGTAGTGGGTTGGTATTGGCCGGGGTGGGGGTGGTGTTGGCTGCTGTGTTTGGTTTGGGTAGGTTGTTGGTGGTATTGGGTTTGGACAGGTGTGGGTGAGGGGTTGTTGGTGGGGGGGGGGAGGGTGGGGTAAGTTGGTGTGGGGTTTTTTGGGGAAATGGGCTTGGAGGTAGGGTGTGGGTTAGTGGGTTTTTAACGGCCTTTGGGGGAGGTGGGGGGTTTGGCTTGCTGGTCGGCAATGTGTGGTAGGGAATTGGTTGGTCTTGCAGGCCATTGAGTCACGTGGGTTGGGTTGCAAGGGTTTGGAATGCTTCTGCAGGGGTGTAGTGGGTTGGACGGGTTTGCAAGTAGGTTTGGGTAGTGGGGTGTTCTGGGCTTGGCACAGTTGGGTAGTTGTGGTGGTTTCTTGGCCGGGCTTGGCAAAAATTTTGGGGTTGTTTGTTTGCTGTGTTTGGCCGTCAGGCGGAAAAGGGAGGGTTTGGGTTGGCTTGCTGGGTTTGGCACAGCGAGGAGGTGGTTGGTTTGGTGGGTCTTGGGGGGGGTGATTTTTGGGATTGTGGGTCGGAAAAGGTAGGAGTGGGTGTGGTTTGCTGGGTCTTGGCACACTGTAGGGTTATGTGGTGCTTGTGGTTTGGTCCCGAAGGGAAAGGGGGTTTGGTGGGGCTTTGAGTGGGTTGGGTGTTTGGGTCCTGTCCTTGGGAATGTGTGTGGTTTGGCTTAGGGGTTTTGGGTGGGTTTTTTCCGGGCTGGCAGGTTGGTAAAGTTTGGGGTGGTCTCTGCTGGGCCCGTTGGAGGGTTGTTGGGTTCTTCATGTTATGCAAGTCTTGGAGTTTTTTGGTCCTTGCAATGGTTTTTGGGGAAGGAAGTGTTGAAGGGGTTTTCTGGGGGGTAGGTTTGGGGTGGTTGGTTTTGGCCAAGGGGTAGGTAGGAGCTTTGGGATTTGGTGTCTTGGGCCTTGGGGGGAAGGTGGGGGGTAATTCTGGTTTGGAAAGTGGTAAGGGGTGGTGTTGGGTAGTGGTGGGCCTTTGGCGAACCCCGGGGTGGAAAAGTGGTGGGTTGCTTGGTTGGCGGTGGAGGTGTGTATGGGGTGGTGGGGTTTGGGGGTCCTTGCGGCAAGGGTTTTGGAAGTTGGTGGTGGTTTTGCCGGTTTAAATTTGGGGGAAAGGGTGTGTTGCTGGGTTGTAGGGGAGCTGGTTTGGGTCAGGAGTGGAGTTGGGGTTTGGGTTTTTGGGTCTTGGCCAAGGGGGAGGTAGTGGGTGGTTTGTGGTCTTCCCGCTGGGTGGGTGGTCTTGGTGTTTGGGGCTAGGTATGTGGTGTGGTTTGCCTGGGTCTTGGGACATGCGGTAGGTTATTGGTGTGATTGTGGGTTTTGGGGAAATTGGTAGTGTGGCCGGGGTTTGGGAAGCTGGGGGTAGGTAAGGGTGGGTTTGTGGTTCTTGCAACTGGGTAGTGTGTGGGGCTTTACGGGTTGGAGGTTTGGTGGGTTTGTGTCATTCCGTCTTGGCCCGGCCGGTAGGGGGGTGGGTCTTTCTGGTTTTGGGTTTTGGGAAGTTAGGGGTATTGGGGGGGTTTTTAAGTTTGGGGTTTGGTTGGATCTGTTTAGTTTGGTGGGGGGTTTGCTGGTTTGGCACGCTCTGGGTTGGTTGGTGGTTTTGGTGTCTGGCCAGTCTAGGTGGAAGTTTGTTCTTGCGGGTTCCAGGGGGGGTTGTGTTGTGGGCTTGGGGCTTGCAAGTTGTAGGGGGAGGGGGGTTCCCCGGGCTTGGACAGTTTGCAGGGGGTATGGGTGGATGTTGGTGGAAGTTGTTGGGTTGGGGTTTGCTGGTTTAGGTGTTGTGGGTTTTTGGGTTGGCACGTCAGGAGGAAAGGGGTGTGGTCTTGCTGGCTTGTCAAAAGTTTTAGGTAAAGGAGTGGTGTGGTTTGGGTCTTTCCAGCTGTGGTTTAGTGTGGGCTTTGGGGTTTGGGTGGGGTTGAAGGGTGGTGGGTTGCTGGGTCTTGCAAAAGGGTGATTAGGGGTTGGGTGGTTTCCCTTGGGTCTTGCCCATTAGCTTTTGGGAGGAGTGGGGTGGGTTTCGGTCCACGCTGTAGGTGGGGTTGAGGTTTGGTGGGGGGTTGGGGGTTTGTGGGGTTTGGGCTTGCAGGGTAAATAGTGGTGTGGTATTGCGGGTTTTGGCACAGTGCGGGGTAGGTTTTTGTGGGGGTATTGCTGGGTCTGGCACGCTCTGGGTAGGTGGGGTGTGGTATTGCTGGGTCTTGGCACAGCTGTAGGGTAGGTAGTGGTGTGGTCTTGCTGGGTCTTGGCACAGCTGTAGGGTAGGTAGTGGTGTGGTCTTGCTGGGTCTTGGCACAGCTGTAGGGTATGTAGTGGTGTGGTCTTGCTGGGTCTTGGCACAGCTGTAGGGTATGTAGTGGTGTGGTCTTGCTAGGTCTTGACACAGCTGTAGGGTATGTAGTGGTGTGGTCTTGCTGGGTCTTGGCACAGCTGTAGGGTATGTAGTGGTGTGGTCTTGCTGGGTCTTGACACAGCTGTAGGGTATGTAGTGGTGTGGTCTTGCTGGGTCTTGACACAGCTGTAGGGTAGGTAGTGGTGTGGTCTTGCTGGGTCTTGACACAGCTGTAGGGTATGTAGTGGTGTGGTCTTGCTGGGTCTTGACACAGCTGTAGGGTATGTAGTGGTGTGGTCTTGCTGGGTCTTGACAGCCAAAAAAAATTGGACTTCCTACATTACAGTCGACAACAAGAAAAAAAAAACATACAACGTGTGGGGTTAGAACCCGCGATCAGAGAGTCACAAAACTCCAGACCGACGCCTTAGCCACTGGACCGGCTGGCTTCAATAAGATTCATTCAACTAGGTATATATCTACACCATAGGAAACTTAACATAGGCACCACTGTGACTCTCTGATCGCGGGTTCTAACCCCACTCGTGGTATGGTTTGTTTGCAATTTTGTCATTACGATTTCGTGAATCTTGTATATCTGAATAAATAGTAATCATAGCAAATCATTCTTATCAGTTGACTAATAATAATAATAATAATAATTTTAATAATAATAATAATAATAATAATAATAATAATAATAATAATAATAATAATAATAATAATAATAATAATAATAATCTTTATTTCGAGTGGTACACGAACAACGTATATAAGGTTCGTTATCAACACCATTATTTAAATTAACATTAATGGTGGTCATTACTTTCACTGCCAGATGGATGTACTTAAAAAATCTATGAATGGGACACAAGAAAGGTGGAAAAAACAATGACAAAATAAATTATGATAAGAGTATTGAACACTACCTATATTTCCATAGTGCGAAACATTGAACAAAAATGACCGGGTGAATGAGCATCCATTAATACCTTTAAGGATGTTATTCCAAATATAATCATTCTCAGAAACATCATTGTTATTATATATCATAAGCAAATTGATTACTTAAGTCATCGGGATTTGAAAGCAAGAAAACTGTAAATAAAACTATTCACGTAAACTAAGGCTAAATTGATTAACCAATTATATAAATAATTAACAGAGGTTAGGTAAGGTTTGTCAGGAAACAAGACAAGTGTTTCTTGACGCGGGTCTTAGTATTTTGCTCTTGGGTTTTTTTGGTCATTTGACCGTCCACCCCTTTAAAAACTAAGATTGTAATTATAACCAGCAATTCCGATACCCAGATGTCCGTTCCAGCGGCTGTCATCACTAGGAGGCAGCTGAGCATGAGTGGTCGCTCTCAGCGGCTCTCATCACTAGGAGGCAGCTGAGCATGAGTGGTCGTTCTCAGCGGCTCTCATCACTTGGAGGCAGCTGAGCATGAGTGGTCGTTCTCAGCGGCTCTCATCACTAGGAGGCAGCTGAGCATGAGTGGTCGTTCTCAGCGGCTCTCATCACTTGGAGGCAGCTGAGCATGAGTGGTCGTTCTCAGCGGCTCTCATCACTAGGAGGCAGCTGAGCATGAGTGGTCGTTCTCAGCGGCTCTCATCACTAGGAGGCAGCTGAGCATGAGTGGTCGTTCTCAGCGGCTCTCATCACTAGGAGGCAGCTGAGCATGAGTGGTCGTTCTCAGCGGCTCTCATCACTAGGAGGCAGCTGAGCATGAGTGGTCGTTCTCAGCGGCTCTCATCACTAGGAGGCAGCTGAGCATGAGTGGTCGCTCTCAGCGGCTCTCATCACTAGAGGCAGCTGAGCATGAGTGGTCGTCTCAGCGGCTCTCATCACTAGGAGGCAGCTAGCATGAGTGGCGTTCTCAGCGGCTCTCTCAACCTAGGAGGCAGCTGAGCATGAGTGGTCGTTCTCAGCGGCTCTCATCACTAGGAGGCAGCTGAGCATGAGTGGTCGTTCTCAGCGGCTCTCATCACTTGGAGGCAGCTGAGCATGAGTGGTCGTTTCTCAGCGGCTCTCATCACTAGGAGGCAGCTGAGCATGAGTGGTCGTTCTCAGCTGCTCTCATCACTTGGAGGCAGCTGAGCATGAGTGGTCGCTCTCAGCGGCTCTCATCACTAGGAGGCAGCTGAGCATAAGTGGTCGTTCTCAGCGGCTCTCATCACTAGGAGGCAGCTGAGCATGAGTGGTCGCTCTCAGCTGCTCTCAATCACTTGGAGGGCAGCTGAGCATGATGGTCGTTCTCAGCGGCTCTCATCACTAGGAGCAGCTGAGCATGAGTGGTCGTTCTCAGCGGCTCTCATCACTAGGAGGCAGCTGAGCATGAGTGGTCGTCTCCAGCGGCTCTCATCACTAGGAGGCAGCTGAGCATGAGTGGTCGTTCTCAGCGGCTCTCATCACTAGGAGGCAGCTGAGCATGAGTGGTCGCTCTCAGCTGCTCTCATCACTAGGAGGCAGCTGAGCATGAGTGGTCGCTCTCAGCGGCTCTCATCACTAGGAGGCAGCTGAGCATGAGTGGTCGTTCTCAGCGGCTCTCATCACTAGGAGGCAGCTGAGCATGAGTGGTCGCTCTCAGCGGCTCTCATCACTTGGAGGCAGCTGAGCATGAGTGGTCGCTCTCAGCGGCTCTCATCACAGGGAGGCAGCTGAGCATGAGTGGTCGTTCTCAGCGGCTCTCATCACTTGGAGGCAGCTGAGCATGAGTGGTCGTTCTCAGCGGCTCTCATCACTAGGAGGCAGCTGAGCATGAGTGGTCGTTCTCAGCGACTCTCATCACTTTGAGGCAGCTGAGCATGACTGGTCGTTCTCAGCGGCTCTCATCACTAGGAGGCAGCTGAGCATGAGTGGTCGTTCTCAGCGGCTCTCATCACTAGGAGGCAGCTGAGCATGAGTGGTCGTTCTCAGCGGCTCTCATCACTAGGAGGCAGCTGAGCATAAGTGGTCGCTCTCAGCGGCTCTCATCACTAGGAGGCAGCTGAGCATGAGTGGTCGCTCTCAGCGGCTCTCATCACTAGGAGGCAGCTGAGCATGAGTGGTCGCTCTCAGCGGCTCTCATCACTGGGAGGCAGCTGAGCATGAGTGGTCGTTCTCAGCGGCTCTCATCACTTGGAGGCAGCTGAGCATGAGTGGTCGTCTCAGCGGCTCTCATCACTAGGAGGCAGCTGAGCATGAGTGGTCGCTTCAGCGCTCTCATCACTTTGAGGCAGCTGAGCATGATGGTCGTTCTCAGCGGCTCTCATCACTAGGAGGCAGCTGAGCATGATGGTCGTTTCTCAGCGGCTCTCATCACTAGGAGGCAGCAGAGCATGAGTGGTCGTTCTCAGCGCTCCAACTTAGGAGGCAGCTGAGCATATTGGTCGCTCTCAGCGGCTCTCATTACTAGGAGGCAGCTGAGCATGAGTGGTCGTTCTCAGCGGCTCTCATCACTGGGAGGCAGCTGAGCATGAGTGGTCGTTCTCAGCGGCTCTCATCACTGGGAGGCAGCTGAGCATGAGTGGTCGCTCTCAGCGGCTCTCATCACTTGGTGGCAGCTGAGCATAAGTGGTCGCTCTCAGCGGCTCTCATCATTTGGTGGCAGCTGAGCATAAGTGGTCGCTCTCAGCGGCTCTCATCATTTGGAGGCAGCTGAGCATGATTGGTAGCTCTCAGCGGCTCTCATCACCAGGAGGCAGCTGAACATGATTGGTCACTCTCAGCGGCTCTCATCACTAGGAGGCAGCTAAGCATGAGTGGTCACTGCAAACATCGCTCAAAGAGAAAGATCTTGGAGTGAGTATAAAACCGAGCATGTCTCCGGAAGCACACATCAACCAGATAACTGCTGCAGCACATGGCGGAATGGCAAACCTGAGAACAGCGTTCCGATACCTTAATAAGGAATCGTTCAAGACACTGTACACCGTGTACGTCAGGCCCATACTGGAGTTTGCAGCACCTGTTTGGAACCCGCACTTGATAAAGCACGTCAAGAAACTAGAGAAAGTGCAAAGGTTTGCGACAAGGTTAGTTCCAGAGCTAAGGGGAATATCTTATGAAGAAAGGTTAAGGGAAATCGGCCTAACGACACTAGAGGACAGGAGGGTCAGGGGAGACATGATAACAACATACAAAATACTGCGCGGAATAGACAAGGTGGACAAAGACAGGATGTTCCAGGGAGGGGACAGAAAAACAAGAGGTCACAATTGGAAGTTGAAGACACAGATGAGTCAGAGAGATATTAGGAAGTATTTCTTCAGTCATAGAGTTGTCAGGCAGTGGAATAGCCTAGAAAGTGATGTAGTGAAGGCAGGAACCATACATAGTTTTAAGCTCACAACAGTGAACATGGTACAGTTCACAACAGTGAACATGGTACAGTTCACAACAGTGAACAGGGTACAGTTCACAACAGTGAACATGGTACAGTTAACAACAGTGAACATGGTACAGTTCACAACAGTGAACATGGTACAGTTCACAACAGTGAATA
This sequence comes from Cherax quadricarinatus, assembly GCF_026875155.1. Taxonomy (NCBI): domain Eukaryota; kingdom Metazoa; phylum Arthropoda; class Malacostraca; order Decapoda; family Parastacidae; genus Cherax; species Cherax quadricarinatus. Next base: position 54,026 of record NW_026466971.1, read on the forward strand.
TGGTACAGTTAACAACAGTGAACATGGTACAGTTCACAACAGTGAACATGGTACAGTTCACAACAGTGAACATGGTACAGTTAACAACAGTGAACATGGTACAGTTCACAACAGTGAACATGGTACAGTTCACAACAGTGAACATGGTACAGTTAACAACAGTGAACATGGTACAGTTCACAACAGTGAACATGGTACAGTTCACAACAGTGAACATGGTACAGTTCACAACAGTGAACATGGTACAGTTCACAACAGTGAACATGGTACACTTCACAACAGTGAACATGGTACAGTTCACAACAGTGAACATGGTACAGTTCACAACAGTGAACATGGTACAGTTCACAACAGTGAACATGGTACAGTTAACAACAGTGAACATGATACAGTTCACAACAGTGAACATGGTACAGTTCACAACAGTGAACATGGTACAGTTCACAACAGTGAACATGGAACAGTTCACAACAGTGAAAATGGTACAGTTCACAACAGTAAACATGGTACAGTTAACAACAGTGAACATGGAACAGTTAACAACAGTGAACATGGTACAGTTCCCAACAGTGAACATGGTACAGTTCACAACAGTGAACATGGTACAGTTCACAACAGTGAACATGGTACAGTTCACAACAGTGAACATGGTACAGTTCACAACAGTGAACATGGTACAGTTAACAACAGTGAACATGGTACAGTTAACAGTGAACATGGTACAGTTCACAACAGTGAACATGGTACAGTTCACAACAGTGAACATGGTACAGTTAACAACAGTGAACATGGTACAGTTCACAACAGTGAACATGGTACAGTTCACAACAGTGAACATGGTAAAGTTCACAACAGTGAACATGGTACAGTTCACAACAGTGAACATGGTACAGTTCACAACAGTGAACATGGTACAGTTCACAACAATGAACATGGTACAGTTCACAACAGTGAACATGGTACAGTTCACAACAGTGAACATGGTAAAGTTCACAACAGTGAACATGGTACAGTTCACAACAGTGAACATGGTACAGTTAACAACAGTGAACATGGTACAGTTAACAGTGAACATGGTACAGTTCACAACAGTGAACATGGTACAGTTCACAACAGTGAACATGGTACAGTTCCCAACATAGAACATGGTACAGTGAACAACAGTGAACATGGTACAGTTCCCAACAGTGAACATGGTACAGTTCACAACAGTGAACATGGTACAGTTCACAACAGTGAACATGGTACAGTTCACAACAGTGAACATGGTACAGTTCACAACAGTGAACATGGTACAGTTAACAACAGTGAACATGGTACAGTTAACAGTGAACATGGTACAGTTCACAACAGTGAACATGGTACAGTTCACAACAGTGAACATGGTACAGTTAACAACAGTGAACATGGTACAGTTCACAACAGTGAAACATGGTAAAAGTTCACAACAGTGAACATGGTACAGTTCACAACAGTGAACATGGTACAGTTCACAACAGTGAACATGGTACAGTTCACATCAGTGAACATAATACAGTCACAACAGTGAACATGGTACAGTTCACAACAGTGAACATGGTACAGTTCACAACAGTGAACATGGTACAGTTCACAACAATGAACATGGTACAGTTCACAACAGTGAACATGGTACAGTTCACAACAGTGAACATGGTACAGTTCACAACAGTGAACATGGTACAGTTCACAACAGTGAACATGGTAAAGTTCACAACAGTGAACATGGTACAGTTCACAACAGTGAACATGGTGCAGTTCACAACAGTGAACATGGTACAGTTCACAACAGTGAACATGGTACAGTTCACCACAGTGAACATGGTACAGTTCACAACAGTGAACATGGTACAGTTAACAACAGTGAACATGGTACAGTTCACAACAGTGAACATGGTACAGTTCACAACAGTGAACATGGTACAGTTCACAACAGTGAACATGGTACAGTTAACAACAGTGAACATGGTACAGTTAACAACAGTGAACATGGTACAGTTCACAACAGTGAACATGGTACAGTTTCACAACAGTGAACATGGTACAGTTAACAACAGTGAACATGGTACAGGTCACAACAGTGAACATGGTACAGTTCCCAACAGTGAACATGGTACAGGTCACAACAGTGAACATGGTACAGTTCCCAACAGTGAACATGGTACAGTTCACAACAGTGAACATGGTACAGTTCACAACAGTGAACATGGTACAGTTCACAACAGTGAACATGGTACAGTTAACAACAGTGAACATGGTACAGTTAACAACAGTGAACATGGTACAGTTAACAGTGAACATGGTACAGTTCACAACAGTGAACATGGTACAGTTCACAACAGTGAACATGGTACAGTTAACAACAGTGAACATGGTACAGTTCACAACAGTGAACATGGTACAGTTCACAACATGAACATGGTAAAGTTCACAACAGTGAACATGGTACAGTTCACAACAGTGAACATGGTACAGTTCACAACAGTGAACATGGTACAGTTCACAACAATGAACATGGTACAGTTGAACAACAGTGAACATGGTACAGTTCACAACAGTGAACATGGTACAGTTCACAACAGTGAACATGGTACAGTTCACAACAATGAACATGGTACAGTTCACAACAGTGAACATGGTACAGTTCACAACATGAACTGGACAGTTCACAACAGTGAACATGGTACAGTTCACAACAGTGAACATGGTACAGTTCACAACAGTGAACATGGTACAGTTCACAACAGTGAACATGGTACAGTTCACAACAGTGAACATGGTACAGTTCACAAAAGTGAACATGGTACAGTTCACCACAGTGAACATGGTACAGTTCACAACAGTGAACATGGTACAGTTAACAACAGTGAACATGGTACAGTTCACAACAGTGAACATGGTACAGTTCACAACAGTGAACATGGTACAGTTAACAACAGTGAACATGGTACAGTTAACAACAGTGAACATGGTACAGTTCACAACAGTGAACATGGTACAGTTCACAACAGTGAACATGGTACAGTTAACAACAGTGAACATGGTACAGGTCACAACAGTGAACATGGTACAGTTCACAACAGTGAACATGGTACAGTTCACAACAGTGAACATGGTACAGTTCAAAACAGTGAACATGGTACAGTTCACAACAGTGAACATGGTACAGTTCACAACAATGAACATGGTACAGTTCACAACAGTGAACATGGTACAGTTCACAACAGTGAACATGGTACAGTTCACAACAGTGAACATGGTACAGTACACAACAGTGAACATGGTACAGTTCACAACAGTAAACATTGTACAGTTCACAACAGTGAACATGGTACAGTTCACAACAGTGAACGTGGTACAGTTCACAACAGTGAACATGGTACAGTTCACAACAGTGAACATGGTACAGTTAACAACAGTGAACATGGTACAGTTCACAACAGTGAACATGGTACAGTTCACAACAGTGAACATGGTACAGTTCACAACAGTGAACATGGTACAGTTCACAACAGTGAACATGGTACAGTTAACAGTAAACATGGTACAGTTCACAAAAGTGAACATGGTACAGTTCACAACAGTGAACATGGTACAGTTCACAACAGTGAACATGGTACAGTTCACAACATTGAGCATGGTACAGTTCACAACAGTGAACATGGTACAGTTCACAACAGTGAACATGGTACAGTTAACAACAGTGAACATGGTTCAGTTCACAAACGTGAACATGGTACAGTTAACAACAGTGAACATGGCACAGTTCACAACAGTGAACATAGTACAGTTAACAACAGTGAACATGGTAAGTTCACAACAGTGAACATGGTACAGTTCACAACAGTGAATATGGTACAGTTCACAACAGTGTACATGGGACAGTTAACAACAGTGAACATGGTACAGTTAACAACAGTGAACATGGTACAGTTCACAACAGTGAACATGGTACAGTTCACAACAGTGAACATGTACAGTTCACAACAGTGAACATGGTACAGTTCACAACAGTGAACATGGTACAGTTCACAACAGTGAACATGGTACAGTTCACAACAGTGAACATGGTACAGTTCACAACAGTGAACATGGTACAGTTCACAACAGTGAACATGGTACAGTTAACAACAGTGAAAATGGTACAGTTCACAACAGTGAACATGGTACAGTTCACAACAGTGAACATGGTACAGTTAACAACAGTGAAACATGTATAGTTAACAACAGTGAACATGGTACAGTTCACAACAGTGAACATGGTAGAGTTAACAACAGTGAACATGGTACAGTTAACAACAGTGAACATGGTACAGTTCACAACAGTGAACATTGTACAGTTCACAACAGTGAACATGGTACAGTTAACAACAGTGAACATGGTACAGTTAACAACAGTGAACATGGTACAGTTCACAACAGTGAACATGGTACAGTTCACAACAGTGAACATTGTACAGTTCAAAACAGTGAACATGGTACAGTTCACAACAGTGAACATGGTACAGTTCACAACAATGAACATGGTACAGTTCACAACAGTGAACATGGTACAGTTCACAACAGTGAACATGGTACAGTTCACAACAGTGAACATGGTACAGTACACAACAGTGAACATGGTACAGTTCACAACAGTAAACATGGTACTGTTCACAACAGTGAACATGGTACAGTTCACAACAGTGAACGTGGTACAGTTCACAACAGTGAACATGGTACAGTTCACAACAGTGAACATGGGACAGTTAACAACAGTGAACATGGTACAGTTCACAACAGTGAACATGGTACAGTTCACAACAGTGAACATGGTACAGTTCACAACAGTGAACATGGTACAGTTCACAACAGTGAACATGGTACAGTTAACAGTAAACATGGTACAGTTCACAAAAGTGAACATGGTACAGTTCACAACAGTGAACATGGTACAGTTCACAACAGTGAACATGGTACAGTTCACAACATTGAGCATGGTACAGTTCACAACAGTGAACATGGTACAGTTCACAACATGAACATGGTACAGTTAACAACAGTGAACATGGTTCAGTTCACAAACGTGAACATGGTACAGTTAACAACAGTGAACATGGCACAGTTCACAACAGTGAACATAGTACAGTTAACAACAGTGAACATGGTAAGTTCACAACAGTGAACATGGTACAGTTCACAACAGTGAACATGGTACAGTTCACAACAGTGTACTGGGACAGTTAACAACAGTGAACATGGTACAGTGAACAACAGTGAACATGGTACAGTGAACAACAGTGAACATGGTACAGTTCACAACAGTGAAACTGGTACAGTTCACAACAGTGAACATGGTACAGTTCACAACAGTGAACATGGTACAGTTCACAACAGTGAACATGGTACAGTTCACAACAGTGAACATGGTACAGTTCACAACAGTGAACATGGTACAGTTCACAACAGTGAACATGGTACAGTTAACAACAGTGAACATGGTACAGTTCACAACAGTGACCATGGTACAGTTCACAACAGTGAACATGGTACAGTTAACAACAGTGAACATGGTATAGTTAACAACAGTGAACATGGTACAGTTCACAACAGTGAACATGGTAGAGTTAACAACAGTGAACATGGTACAGTTAACAACAGTGAACATGGTACAGTTCACAACAGTGAACATTGTACAGTTCACAACAGTGAACATGGTACAGTTAACAACAGTGAACATGGTACAGTTAACAACAGTGAACATGGTACAGTTAACAACAGTGAACATGGTACAGTTCACAACAGTGAACATGGTACAGTTCACAACAGTGAACAAGGTACAGTTCACAACAGTGAACATGGTACAGTTCACAACAGTGAACATGGTACAGTTAACAACAGTGAACATGGTACATTTAACAACAGTGAACATGGTACAGTTCACAACAGTGAACATGGTACAATGAACAACAGTGAACATGGTACAGTTCACAACAGTGAACATGGTACAGTTAACAACAGTGAACATGGTACAGTTCACAACAGTGAACATGGTACAGTTCACAACAGTGAACATGGTACAGTTCACAACAGTGAACATGGTACAGTTCACAACAGTGAACATGGTACAGTTAACAACAGTGAACATGGTACAGTTAACAACAGTGAACATGGTACAGTTCACAACAGTGAACATGGTACAGTTCACAACAGTGAACATGGTACAGTTAACAACAGTGAACATGGTACAGTTCACAACAGTGAACATGGTACAGTTCACAACAGTGAACATTTTACAGTTCACAACAGTGAACATGGTACAGTTCACAACAGTGAACATGGTACAGTTCACAACAGTGAACATGGTACAGTTAACAGTGAACATGGTACATTTAACAACAGTGAACATGGTACAGTTCACAACAGTGAACATGGTACAGTGAACAACAGTGAACAGGGAACAGCTCACAACAGTGAACATGGTACAGTTAACAACAGTGAACATGGTACAGTTAACAACAGTGAACATGGTACAGTTCACAACAGTGAACATGGTACAGTTCACAACAGTGAACATGGTACAGTTCACAACAGTAAACATGGTACAGTTAACAACAGTGAACATGGTACAGTTCACAACAGTGAACATGGTAAAGTTAACAACAGTGAACATGGTACAGTTCACAACAGTGAACATGGTACAGTTCACAACAGTGAACATGGTACAGTTCACAAGAGTGAACATGGTACAGTGAACAACAGTGAACATGGTACAGTGAACAACAGTGAACATGGTACAGTGAACAACAGTGAACATGGTACAGTGAACAACAGTGAACATGGTACAGTTCACAACAGTGAACATGGTACAGTTCACAACAGTGAACTTTGTACAATTCACAACAGTGAACATGGTACAGTTCACAACAGTGAACATGGTACAGTTAACAACAGTGAACATGGTACAGTGAACAACAGTGAACATGGTACAGTGAACAACAGTGAACATGGTACAGTTCACAACAGTGAACATGGTACAGTTCACAACAGTGAACATGGTACAGTTCACAACAGTGAACATGGTACAGTTCACAACAGTGAACATGGTACAGTTCACAACAGTGAACATGGTACAGTTCACAACAGTGAACACGGTACAGTTAACAACAGTGAACATGGTACAGTTCACAACAGTGAACATGGTACAGTTAACAACAGTGAACATGGTACAGTTCACAACAGTGAACATGGTACAGTGAACAACAGTGAACATGGTACAATGAACAACAGTGAACATGGTACAGTGAACAACAGTGAACATGGTACAGTGAACAACAGTGAACATGGTACAGTTCACAACAGTGAACATGGTACAGTTCACAACAGTGAACATGGTACAGTTAACAACAGTGAACATGGTACAGTTAACAGTGAACATGGTACAGTTAACAGTGAACATGGTACAGTTAACAGTGAACATGGTACAGTTAACAGTGAACATGGTACAGTTAACAGTGAACATGGTACAGTTAACAGTGAACTGTACATTTACAGTGACTGGCACGTTAAAAGTGAAAAGGTCAGGTTTACGGAACATGGTACAGTTTAAAAGTGAACATGGACAGTTAACAGTGAAAATGGTACAGTTAACTGAAAAAGGTTCAGTTAACAGTTGAAAAATGGTTTACAGTTAACAGGACAGGTCGTTAACATGAAAAAAGGTAAGTTTAAAAGTTTAAAATGGTACAGTTAACAGTGAAAATGGTTTTATTAACGTGAAATGGTACGTAAAAATGAACTGGACAGTTTAAAAGTGAACATGGGAATTCACAGGAACATGGTACAGTTCACAGTGAACATGGTACAGTTCACAGTGAACATGGTACAGTTCACAGTGAACATGGTACAGTTAACAGTGAACATGGTACAGTTAACAGTGAAAAATTTGGACGTTAACAGTGAACATGGTACAGTTAAAAGTGAACATGGTACAGTTAACAGTGAACATGGTACAGTTAACAGTGAACATGGTACATTAGTAAACTTACATTTTGAATAAATTATAATTTTTCAGCTACAAAACTTTCTTAAAAATTGCAGTGATACATAATTTAATTAAAATAAAGGTGACCTGGTGTGTGATACAAGGATGACCTGGTATGTGATATAAGGATGACCTGGTATGTGATATAAGGATGACCTGGTATGTGATATAAGGGTGACCCGGTATTGATTAAGGATGACCCGGTAGTGATAAAGGTGACCTGGTATGGATATAAGGAACCCCGGTATGGTTTAAGGGGACCGGATGGGTTTAAAAAGGGTGACCTGGGATGGGGTAAGGATGACCTGGTATGTGATATAAGGATACCCGGGATTTAAATAGGTGACCCGGGATGGGTTAAAGGGTGAACCCGGTATGTGAAAAAGGGTGACTGGATGGGATATAAGGATGACCTGGGATGTGATATAAGGATGCCCGGTAGTGATTTAAAAGGATGCCGGTATGTGATATAAAGACTGGTTTGGGATAAAGGATGACCTGGTATGGGGTATAAGGATGACCCGGTATGGGGGTATAAAAGGTGACTGGGATTGAATAAGGATGAATGGGATGGATATAAGGATACCGGTATGGCATATAAGGGTGACCTGGGGATGTGATATAAGGATGATGGATGGGATTAAGGATGGGGCTGCTATGGGATTAGGTTACCTGGTATGGGATAAAAGGATGACCTGGTAGGGGGTTAGGGTGACCCGGTATGTGTTTTAAGGTGATGGTATGGGATATAAGGATGCCTGGATGGGATATAAGGTGACCCGGATGGGGTATAAGGATGACCTGGTATTATTAAGGGGGACCCGGGATGGGATATAAGGATGACCCTTTTATGGGATAAAGGGTGCCGGTATGGGATATAAGGATGACCCGGTATGGGAATAAGGATGACTGGGAGGGATATAAGGGGTGACCTGGAGGAATATAAGGATGACCCGGTAGGGTATAAATATGACCTGGTATTGAAAAGGGATGAACCGGGGATGTGATATGGGTACCCGGATGGGAATAAGGATGACTGGTTGGGATTAAGGATGACCCGGTTGTGATATAAGGATGACCTGGTATTTATACAAAGGGTGACCTGGTATGTGACATAAGGGTGACCTGGTATGTGTATAAAATGACCTGGTATGTGATATAAAGGATGACCCGGGATGTGAATGAGGGTACCCGGGATGGGATATAAGGAGCCCCGGGATGTGACATAAGGGTGACCCCGGGATGTTTATAAGGTGACCCGGTATTGATACAAGGATGCCTGGTATGTGAATAAGGAGATGGTATGTGACAAAGGAGGCCTGGTATGTATAAAGGATGACCTGGGGTTTTTATACAAGGATGACCTGGTTGTGATACAAGGAGACCTGGTATGTGATAAAGGATGACCCGGTATGGATACAAGGATGACCCGGTTGTGATACAAGTGACCTGGTATGTGAACAAGGATGACCTGGTAGGCATTAAGGGTGACCTGGTTTTGTGTTACAAGGGTGAACTGGTATTTTTAAAAAGGATGACCTGTTATGGGGTATAAAATGACGGTAGTGATATAAAAAATGACCCGGGATGTGAATAAGGGTGACCTGGTATGGATAAAGGGGAAAGGTTGTATAAAGGGGTGACCTGGATTGATATAAGGGTGCATGGGATGTGAATAAGGATGCCCGGGAGGGATATAAGGATACCCGGTAAGTGAACAAGGATGACCTGGTTGGGATATAATATGACCCGGTTGGGATAAAGTATGACCTGGTATGAGATTAAGGGGGACTTGGTATGTGATTCAGGATGACCTAGTATGTGATAAAAAGACCTGGTTGTATATAAAGGTGACCTGGGATGTGATATAAGGATGACCTGGTATGTGATAAAAGATGACCTGGTATGTGATATAAGTATGACCTCATGTGCTATAAGGGTGACCTGTATGTATTAAGGATGACCTGGGATGTGATATTCGATGACTGGTAGTGAATAAAATGACCTGGATGGTTTAAGGATTATTTGGAAAGCGATATAAGGATGACCGGAGTGATATAAAGATGACCTGGTTTATGGGGAAAAAGGATGACCTGGTATGGGAATTTTGGGGTGACCGGTATGGGTTAAGGTGACCTGGTTGGAATAAATGACCTGGTATGGGTTTTAAGGGTGACATGGTATGGGATTTAGGGTGACCCGGTATGGGATATAAGGTGACCTGGTTGGGTTAAAGGGTACCTGGATTTGTTAAGGGTCCCCGGTAGGGGTATAAGGATGTCCCGGTTGGGATAAGGGGAAAATGGTATGCAAAAAGGATACCGGTATGGCATATAAAGGGCCTGGGATGGGGTAAAGGTGACCGGTTAGGATAAAGGATGACCTGTTAGGATATAAGGATACCTGGTATGGCATATAAGATATCGGTATGGCATATAAGGATGACCCCGGTATGAGTATTAGGGACCGGTTTGGGATATAAGGGACCTGTTATGTGAAAAAGGAGACCTGGTATGGGATTAGGGTACCCCGGTATGGCATAAAAAGGGGCCTGGTATGGATATAAGGATGACCTGGGATGGGATATTAGGATGACCTGGTTGGGGTATAAGTATGACCTGTTATGTGATATAAGGATGACCTGGTAGGGGTATAAGGATGACCTGTAGGGGTATAAAGGGTGAAAACCCGTTATTGAAAAGGATACCTGTTTTGGTTTTAAGGAGACCTTTGGGATATAAGGATGACCCGGTATGGGATATAAGGATGACCTGGTTGGGGTATAAGGATGACCCGGTATGGGGAAATTTGGATGACCCCGGTATGGGTATAAGGAGGGCCGTTATGTGATATAAGGATGACCTGGTATGGGGTATGGTGACCTGTTTGTGATATAAGGATGACCTGTTATGGATATGAGGATGACCGGTATGGGATGCAAAGGGTGACCCGGTATGGGATATAAGGTGGGCCTGGTATGGGATATAAAGGAGACCTGGTATGTGTATAAGGTTTACCTGGTATGGGTAAAGGGTGACCTGGTATGTGATAAAGGATGACCCGGGATGTTATATAAGGTCCCGGTATGTGATATAACTGACCCGGTATGGGATATAAGGGTGACCTGTATGGGATATAAGGATGACCCGGTATGTTATAAAGTGACCTGGGATGTGATACAAGGATACCTGGATGTGACATAAAGGGTGACCTGGGAGTGACATAGGATGGCCCCGGTAGTGATACAAGGATGACCTGGTTAGCATATTAGGATGCCTGTATTGAAAAAGGTGACCTGGATGGACACAAGGATGACCTGGTATGTGAACAAGGTGACCTGGTATGTGATACAAGGATGACCCGGAAAGTTTACAAGGATGACCTGGTATGGCATATAAGGATGACCGGATGTTTACAAGGATGACCGGTATGTGATACAAGGATGACCTGTTAGGGGTATAAGGAGAAATGGTAGTGATAAAGGATGACCTGGGATGTGATATAAAGGGTGACCTGGTATATGATTTTAAGGACGCCTGGTATGTGTATAAGGTACCTGGTATGTGATATAAAGGTGACAGGTATGTGATATAAGGATGACCCGGTATGGTTTTAAAGGGTGACCTGGTAATGATACGGTGAATGGATGGGGTTAAAATATGACCGGTTGGGATATAAGTTGCCGGGTTTGGAATAAGGAAAACTTTTTATTGTTCGGTGACCTAGTAGTGATAAAAGATGACCTGTATGTATATAAAGGGTGACCTGGTAGTGATATAAGAAACCTGGGATGTGAATTAAAAATGCCGGTTGTGATTAAGTTTACCTGGGATGTGCTATAAGGGACCGGTAGTAATATAAGGATGACCTGGTATTGATATTACGTGACCCGGGATGTGAATAAGGTGACCTGGTATGAGTTAAAGGATTTCTTGGATGCGATATAAGGGACCCGGTTTGTGATATAAGATGACCCGGTATGGGGTTAGGAGACCCCGGTATGGGTATTAGGATACCCCGGGATGGGGTTAAAGGATGCCTGGTAGGGATAAAGGGGGAGTATGTGATTAATGTTTACCTGGGAGGGGTATAGGGATGACCTGGTAAGGGAAAATAAGGATGGCTTGGTATGGGATATAAGTGACCGGTATGGGGTACAAGGATGACCTGGTTGGAAAATAAGGATACCGGTATGGGATATAAGGAGCCTGGTATGTGTTTTAAGGGTAACCCGGTAGGGGTATTTGGTGACCCCGGTAGGTTAAAGAGATTTTTTGGATGTAAAAGGACCTTGTTGGGATACAAAGGAGACCTATTGGGGGTAAAAGAACTTGGTATGGGGAATTTTGATGATGGTTGGGTTTAAAGATGCCCGGGAGGAATATAAGGATTTCCGGTATTGGATATAAGGATGACCCGGGATGGAAAAAAGGTGACCTGGTTTTGAGATATAAAGGGGACCCGGTAGGAAATAAGGATACCGGTATGGAAAAAACGATTTCCTGGTATGGGATATAAAGACCTGGGAGGGATATGAGGATGACCCGGCATGGTTATAAGGATGTCTGGTATGGGGGAAAAAAGGTGCCTGGTATGGGGGAATAAGGATGATCTGGTATTTGAAAAGGGTGACCTGGTATGGGGGATAAGGATGACTGTTATGGGATATAAGGATGACCTGGTATGGGTTTTTAAAGGTGACCTGATGGGGTTTTAAGGATGACCTGGTAGGGGTCAAGGTGACCGGGATGGGATATAAAGGGTGAATTTTATGGGGATTGGGGTCCTGGTATGGGTATAAGGTGACCCGGTATGGGAAAAAGGGTGACCTGGGATTTTATATAAGGATGACCTGGTATGGGGTATAAGGAGTCCCCGTATGGATATAAGGTGACCTGGTTGGCCCTTTGGGGACTTTGGGGGATATAAAGATAAAAGGTATGGGAAAAGGATACCCGGTATGGATATAAAGGAAGGGCCCGTTATGGGGTAAAGGTGACCTGGTATGGCATATAAGGATGATCTGGTATGGCTATAAGGATGATGGTATGGGAAAATTGGTGACCGGTTTTGGGGTATAAGGACTTTTTATGTGATTAAGGGTACCGGTGTGGGGTATAAGGTGACCCGGTTGGATAAAAGGATGACCCGGGGATGGCATATAAGGATGACCCGGGAGGGGTATTAGGGTGACCTTATGGGTAAAAGGGTGACCGTTTTGTGAAATAAGGTGACTGGTATGGATATAAAATATTGTTGGATATAAAAGGTGACCTGTTATGTGATATAAGAATGACCTGTTATGGATATAGGATGGGCCCGGTATGGATATAGGATGGGCCAGTATGGCATTAAGGGGACCTGGTTTTGGATATAAGGTGACCCTGGGAGGGATATTAGGGTGACGGTAGGGGTATAAGGGGACCTGTTATGGTATAAGGATGACCTGGTATGGGGTATAAGGATACCCGTTAGTGATATAAGGAAACCTGTTATGGATATGAGGATGACCGGATGGTGAAAAAATGACCTTGTTGGGATATAAGGATGCCTGGTTGGGTTAAGGGTGACCTGTTATTGGGGAAAAGGAGACCCGGTATGGGAATAAGGGGGCCTGGTTGGCATATAAGGGTGCCTGGTATGGATTAAGGAGAGGTATGGGTATTTGGTGACCGGTATGGAAAATAAGGATGACCTGGTTGGGTTAAGGGTGACCCGGTTGGGTATAAGGTGTGTTATGTTTTAGGTGACCGGATGGAATATAAGGAGACCCGGGATGGGGTTAAGGAGACCTGGGATGGGATAAAGGGGGTGACCTGGTATGGGTATAAGGTACCTGGTTGGGATTAAGAGACCTGGTATGGGAATAGGATGACCGGTAGGGGTATAGGGTGACCGGAAAGGGATTAAGGATCAGGTAGGGATTAAGGTGACCGGTATGGGAATAAGGTGACCAGGAGGGTTAAGGATGACCTGGTATGGGATTAAAATACCAGGTTAGAATTAAGGTGCAGGGGAAAATCAAAATAAGACACAAACAAAGTAAGAAGACAACAACTTAAGCAACACCTGAGCGACCAAAACAATCATCACAAAAACTTTTTCTTCTAATTTTTTGTACCCAACCCCCACTACCAAAACCCTCCCTACCAACCCCCCTACCAAACCCCCAACCCCAAACCCTCCCCCTACCAACCACCACTACCCAACCACCAAACCAACCTCCACTACCAACCCCACTACCAACCATCCACTACCAACCATCCACTACCAACCCTCCACTCCCCAAACCCCCACTTTCCAACCATCCCTTCCAAAACCTCCCTTACCCCTCCCCTCCAACCTCCCCTACCAAACCTCCATCCCAAACCCTCCACTCCAACCCTCCACTCCAACCCTCCACTACAACCTCCCACTACAAAAACCACTACCAACCACCACTACCAACCCTCCACTCCAACCCCCACACTAACCATCCCTTTCCACCACCACTACCAACCATCCCCTAAACAACCATCCAAATACCAACCACCACTTCCAACCCTCAACTACAAACCCTCCATTTCCAACCGTCCATACCAAAACCCTCCACTACCAACCACCCTACCAAACACCATACCAACCCTCCCTACCCCATCCCACAACCCTCCATCCAAACCCCTACCCAACCATCCACACCCAAACCCTCCCCCACCAACCATCCACTACCACCATCCCCAAACCCCCCATCCCCTACCCCCCTCCCCTACCCACCCTCCCTACAACCATCCACTCCCAACCATCCACTAAACCCAAAAACCCTCCCAACCCAACCCTCCACTACCCAAACCCACTACCAACCACCACTACCAACCACCCTACAAACCCTCCCCTACCAACCATCCACTACCAACCATCAACTACCAACCATCCACTACCCAACCCCTCCCACCACCATCCATCAACTACCAAACCCCTCCACTAAACCTCCCCTACCCAAACCTCCCCTACAACCATCCATACCAAACCATTTCCCACTCCAAACCATCCCCTACCAACCCACTCAACCATCCACTACCAAAATCCATACCAAACCCCCAACCACCACCACTACCAAACCCTCACCCCAAACCCTCCACTACCAACCTCCCTCCCCAACCCTCCACTACCAACATCCACACCAACCCTCCCCAACCAACCACACACCCAACCATCCACTACCAACCACCCCTACCCCCCATACAAACCCAACCCTCCACTCCAAACCCCATACCCAAAACCCTCCCTACCAACCATCCATACCAAAATCCACTACCCCATCCCCTCCCCCTTCCCCTACCAACCTCCCCTACCAACCTCCACACCAAACCTTACTCAACCTCCACTACCAACCTCCACACCCCAAACCTCCCCCACCAACCTCCACTACCCAACCTCCACTCCACCCTCCCCTACCAACCCCCTACCAAACCCTCCACTACCAAAAATCCCCCACCAAACCACTACCAACCTTCCCCTACCAACCCCACTACACCTCCACTACCAACCCTTTCCAACTTACCAACCATCCATCCAACCACCACTACCAACCACACTTACCTTTCACAAACCCATTCCACTTCACCATCCTACCAAAACCCTCCACTTTCCAAACCCTCCACAACCACAACCCCAATTCCAACCATCCCCTTTCCCAACCCTCCCTACCAACCATCACTACAAAACCCTCCACACCACCATCCCAAAACCCCAAAACCCATCCATACCAACCACCCTCCAAACCCCCAAAAAAACCACTACAACCATATACCAACCCTCCACTCCAACCTTCTACCAACCTCCATACCAAAAATCCCCCACCAACCCATCCAAATCCCACCCAAAACCCCAAAAATACCAACCTCCACTACCCAAACCCTCACTCCAACCATCCACAACCAAAACCCTCCATCCAACACCCTACAACCCCACTACCAACTTCCACTACCCCCTCCCTACCCCCAAATAAAACCCCTACCCAACCCTCCAACCAAACCCTCCCTTTAAACCTCCCTACCAACCATCCCTTTCCCCCCAAACCCCCACTCCAACCCCAAAACCACTACAAACCCTCCCTCCAACCATCCCACCAACCTTCCTACCAACCACCCTACCCAAAACCCTCCACTACCAAACCCTCCACTACACATTCAACAACCACCATCCAACCCACCATCCACTACCAACCATACTACCAAACCTTTCCCCCAACATCCACTCCCACCACCCTTAAACCATCCCCACCAACCATCCCCTACCACCCTTCCTACCAACCCTCCCCCACAACCATCCATACCAAACCATCCACTACCAACCAACCAACCATCCTACCACCATCCTTCAACCATCCACCAAAATCCACACCCCCTCACTACCAACCATCCAACCAACCACCATTTCAACCTTCCTACCCAAAACCACCCCTACCAACCACCACTACCCACCACCACTACCAAACCCTCCACTACCAAAAATCCATACAAACCACACTACCAACCCTCCACTACCACCATCCAACCAACCAAACCCCCCCCATAACCCCTCCACACCAACCCTCCCCACCCAAACCCCCCTCCCTTACAACCAACCCATCCTTTCCAACATCCACTACCAAAACCTCCACTACCCCAAAACCCCCACACCAACCATCCCCTACAACCCTCACACCAATCCCCTACCACCCTCCCACCAACCATCCATCCAAAACCATCCACCCTTTTCCAACCATCCACTACCCACCCCAAACCCACCATCCCACTACCCCCACCATACCAACCATCCCTACCAAACCATCCATAAACCCCCCTCCCCACCAAAAATCCACTCCAACCATCCACTACCAAACCACCAACCCAACCAACCAACCTTTTACCAACATCCATACCAAACCCCCACTACAAAACCCTCACCCAATTCACTCCAACCTCCACTACCAACCATCATACCAAACCCCCAAACCCCCCTCCCCCCCTAAAAACCCTCCATTTTCCCCCACCACTACCCCCTCCCCCTACCACCATTTCCCCTACCCCATCCACTACCAAAACCCATCCCCACTCCAACCCTCCCTACCACCATACCCAAAACCAACCCATCCACTACCAAAAAAAACCACTACCAACCAAACCCCTACAAACCATCCACAAAACCAAAACCCTCCCCACCAAACCCTCCTACCCACCATCCACTACCCACCAACCACTACCCAACACCACTTCCAACCATCCCTACCCCATCACTACCCAAAACCCTCCCCACCAACCATTCCCCTACCAAACCCAACCCCTACAAAACCCTCCACCCAACCTCCATACCAACCCCCTTTTCCCCACCAAACCATACCCCCAACCCCTAAACCATCCCTCCCCCACCACTACCCCAACAAACCCCCCTACCCAAAACCCTCCACTACCAACCACCACACAAAAATCCCCTACCAACCATCCCCTACCCCCCACCACTACCCCCTCCACTACCCAAACCACCCACCAACCATCCACACCAACCACCCTACCAACCACCCTACCAAACCCTCCCCCTACCAACCAACCCAAAACCCCCACTACAAAAATCCCCCCAAACCCCTCCCTACCAAAATCCCCCCAAATCCCCAAAAAACCATTCCCCTACCAACCAACATCAAAAACCCTCCCCTCCAACCCCCACTACCCACCACCACTACCAACCACCCCCTACCCAAACCCTCCCCACCACCATCCACTACCAACCCTCCTCCAACCATCCATACCCAACCACCCACCCAAAACCCTCCACACCCAAACCCCATCCCCTACCAACCAACCAACCTACAAACCACCATACCAACCCCTCCCTACCAACCCTCCCCTACCCACCATCCCCTACCACCATCCATACCAAAACCCTCCATACCAAACCCTCCACAAAACCCCCAAACATAAACCATTCCAACCATCCCCAAAAAAACCACCCAAAAACACCACCCCCCAATAAAGCCCTTTTCCAAATACCCCACAAACCAAAAAATAAAAAAAAAAGGGCTCCCCACCCCCCCTCCAAAAAAAACCATCCCCCCAAAAGGGTTAAACCTCCCTAAACCTTACCACCTCCCTCCCCAAATAAACCATCCCCCACCACCCATTAAACCTCAAACAAAAACCCAAAAAAAATTTTACACCAAAATTTTTTCCCCCTTTAAAACTTTCCAAAATAAAAACCAAAATTTAAAAAAAATCCCACAAATCAAAAATTTCAATAAAACACCCAAAAAAAAATTATTTCCAAAAAAACCACAAAAATAAAAAAAACCATCTTTCAAACTTTTTATTTTTCCCCCCCTCCAACCAAACCCCTTCTCCCCTCCAAAAACATAAAAATAAAGGGCCTAAAACTTTTCCAAAAAACCATACTAACCAAAAAAATTTTTTTTAAATATTTTTTTTTTAAAAAAAACCACATAAAAAAAAATTTTAATAAAAAACCCATCCCAAAACCCCAATCCACATTTTAATTTTTTCCAAAAAAATTTGGGGCAGCGACAAAGAGGAAAGACTTTACCATTTAAATTATTTTTTGCATCAGAAACTTAAGGGGAAAAAACATAAAAATTTTTTTGGGGGGAAAATTTTTATGTTAGTAATGCCTGTCCGTGTCGACCCTCAATACCCTTCTTGTTGGGGGGGGAAGAACACAATTTATTGGTGAATGACCTTTGCCCGGGGAATTTGACCATTTTTCCCTGTTCCCTTTAAATTGTTTTACTATTCCCGGCGCTGTACGATCTCCGACATGACCACAAACATAGTACAGTGAAACATTTGCCCAAAGGGGTTTGGTTACAGTTACCTGTTTCCTGACTGCCGAAGCGGGAAAAAAGTTTATTGTGCACCCCTTTACTCCCTTTGACGTAGCGCAAACAAAAGAACTAAAAAGGCCTGAAACAAAATCCACAAGGGTTAAACGGAAATATATCTGTTTTTATAACTGTTCCCAAATTTTGGGAAAATTTGTTTAATATATGTTTCTTTTTTTCATTAATAAGATTTTTTCCATATTATATAAAGTAAATTACTCAATAACTAGAAAATTTAAGCACATCATGTTCTATTGTAACCACAGGGGGGCCACTTTCGGTTTAGCATTGCTCTCATCGTGTTGCCAAAAATTGTCAGCCATTTGTGCCAAGCCAAATCCTGGTACTATATCAGTCAACATTTTGAAAGTTGCTCCAAAAAAGTATTTGTCTACGCCGGTTAAATTATTCAGGCTTCAAATTTACATTTTTTTAACATATTATTTTTTTTATCACACCGGCCTTTCCCCCACCAAGGAGGGGGCCCCGAAAAAAAAAATTTTCACCATATTCACCCATCACTGTCTGCCAAAGGGGGTGTTTTCACTACATTTTTAAAACTGCAACTTTAAACACCCCCCTTTCAGGTGCAGGCACGTACTTCCCATCTCCAGGACCAAAGTCCGGCCCCGGTTCCCTAAACCCCTTATAAATGTTATTTTGCTCACACCCAACAGCCTAAAGATTAAAACCTTTTTGTCCCCATTAAAACTCCAAAACAAACACGCTCACCATGCCTGCTGGAAGCCAAGCCCCCGCAACAAAACCCCCTTTTACCCCCCCCCCCAAACCCCTTCCTGGGCCGACCCTACCCCCCCTTCCTTCCAACAGACGAAACCCCTTTTTGAATCATTTTTTTTCGCTCCTTCTTCTCATTCCGAACCACCTCAACACCCTTCCTCAGCCCCGGACAACAGTTTTGGTAATCCCGCACCCCTCCTAATTTCCCAAAAACAAATTCCGCTTATTTCACACCACACATTGCCCTAAAACATGACATTCCATGCCCCCACCTTCTCCGCTGCAACATTAACACCCACCTTCACCCCCATAAAGAGGTTGGGAAAACAAACCCCATACATTTCCCCCCTTTGCCTCCCCGGGCAAATTTTTGTCCACAGACTCCCAAGTGCACCCTCACTCTTTTTTTTCCTCATCAACTATGATTCACCCCATCTTTTAACATATACTTTTTTTAAGAAAATTTTTTTTTGGACAATTTTTTTTAACTTTTTCATGAAGGGTAATCTAATGTGTGTTGAACCATAAAAATTGTACTCGTACGTTTTTAATTTTTTTTTTTTTAAAACATACTGGTTTCGATTGAAACCACTTACCTATTCGGCACGATATATTGTCTCGTGCCGAAAGGTAAAAATACAAATTTGCAAGAAATCCTTTAAAATTAAGTCATTTCTCAAAAAAAAACTTTTACGTTTAAAGAAAATATTTTTTTTTTATTTTTGCTAATGTGAAAATTTATTATTTTGTACCAAGAGAACTTTTTAAAAAATTATCTAACTTTTTTATAACAAACGCAATTTTAAATTTTGCCCAACCAATAAATAATTTTAGACAAGTTACAATAATTAAAAAAACAAAAACAAGCAATATATTTCCTCGTTAGGTTTCAAAATTTTTTTGTGAAATTTTTGCATACACAAATTTTTTTTGCCTACGGGAAGAAAACGTTACTATTTTAAACCAATTTAATCTATTCGACAACTTGTAACATGGCTTAAACATAACGCTCTTTTTCCCAATAAAGGAAGCGAAAAATTGGTGTAACAATTTTGCAAAAAACTTCTGAACCTAATGAAAAAATATATTTACGACAGAAAGAAGAAAAATGTAGAAAGTTAACATAAAAGAGAAAGGGGATGGGTATTAAACAATTTAGATAAAAAAAATTTTGTCACATTGGGGGGGAGAGAAAAAGGGAAAATGTGAATGTTTTAGATTTTGGAGATAATTGTCAGAGGAGGGTTTTTGAAGGGTCAGTGAGGGGGAAAAAAAGGGGAATGGGCTTGAGGTATCTGTGGAGAAAAAAAAAAAAATTATCCATAGAGCAGGAAGCTTTGGTTGTCAATGCGCAGGAGGAGGTGGCGGGGAAACAGTGGAGATTTCCCACTGATGGGCAATTTGGTGCAAAATTTTTGCAGAGAATTTGAGTGTGGAAATTAGGAATGTGGAGTTACTAAAAATAATTAGCAACGGCTGGAAAAAGGGGTGTTTAGGGTCAAAGTAGAACGACTTGGAGAGCGTATAAATTTTTTAGGAAAGGATGGCGGGGGAGGGGTCGTCCTCGGAAAGGTTGAAGAGAGGGGTAAAGGGTTTTTGTGGCGTGCTGGGTGTTAGATAGGATTGAAAAAAGAATGTTTTTGGGGACCTGATAAGCTTTTTGGAGTGTGAGCGGGTAATATTTTGTAAGGTTTCGGGGAAACCCGGGGTTATCTGATTTAAGTCCGGGCTAACCAGCCCCGTGTCCCACCCGCGTGGGTGGAAACGGCCGACGTTAAAATATAAAAATATTATATATAAATATAAAAATATATATATATATATATATATATATATATAAATATAAAATAATAATTTGCGGGGCCAAATAGGCGAACTTCGATTTTGGCTTAAATAGCAACGTTCATTTTCCCTTTAAGAAAGCAAAATTTTTGTGAAACAAAAATTTTTCGCCAAAACATTCTAACATAACAAAAAAAAATAATTTCACTGTTTGTTTAGTATTAAATTTTTGAAAACAAATCTAAAATTATTTATTGGGGTTGGGCTAAAAAAATTTTTGTTCTTGTTAAAAAGGTTAGGAAGTTTTTTAAATTCTTTTGGAACAAAATTTGAATTTTTTTTACTTTAACATTAATGAAAAAAATACTTTTTTTTAAACAAAATAAGAAATTTTTTTTAGAAAGGACTTAATTTTAAAAATGATTTCACTAATTTGACCATTTTTACATTTCGGCACGCATAAATAATATATATATAATAAAATATATTAAAAAATATAAATATAAATATATATATATATGTCGTGCCGAATAGTAAAAACGGGTCATTAGCAAGAACTTTTTTAAAAATTAATTCCTTTCTGAAATTTTTTTTTTATACTTTAAAGATATATTTTTTTCTTTAAATTATTAATGTAAAAAAATTTTAAATTTTGCACCAAAAAGAACTTAGAAAACTTCCCAAACCTTTTTATAACAAGAACAATTTTATTTTAGCCCCAACCCACAAATAATTCTAGATACGTTTACAATAAAATTAATGCTAAAAAAAACACAGTGAAATAATTTTTTTTTGTTTGGTTTTTAAAAGATTTTGGCAAATTATTCTACACAAAATTTTCGCTTTCCCCATATGCAAGAGAGCTTTCATTTAACCAAAATCGCAATTCGCTATTCGCACGACATAAAATAAAAATATACTACGTAATGTCTTTTTGTGGTTTCAAACAACACACCATAAGCTAGTGTTTTCGGAAAGAGGATAAAACCGGGAAACACTTCGGGGGGTTTTTTTGCTAGCAAAAACAAAACACCTGATGGTGGACGAGGGGGCCAACAGCGGTTTGTCTAGCCAAACATGACACTCCATGATATCAATTTCTTTAAATGATACATCACTTCTTTAGTCTCTGCCAAAATGGAAAAAATCTTTACCCCATCGCAGAAAAACGACTGCAGAACACTTTCAAAATTTTGTATTTCAATATTCCATTCCTCATTCTTACCTTCTAGTTATTATTCTCTCCCCTCCTCAATTTCACCCCCGTTTCTACTGCTCTTTTCTTTTCCGCTTTTCTCTACTCCTCCCTTCTCTTTCATACACTCCTCCCTTCTCTTTCATACACTCCTCCCTTCTCTTTCATACACTCCTCCCTTCTCTTTCATACACTCCTCCCTTCTCTTTCATACACTCCTCCTTCTCTTTCATACATCACCTCCCTTCTCTTTCATACACTCCTCCCTTCTCTTTTTCTTTACCTTTTTTTCTACTTGTGAAGGTTCACGCAGTCTTATCAGACCCTCAAAGATCATTTGATAAGGCTGGTTTCCTCCTCTTGGAATAAAAAGATTGAAAAATCAGTAATGACATAATAAGATAAACAATTTTATTAATAATTAAAATCAATAAAAAATAAAACACTTAAACATGAAATTAATCCTAACTGAAGCTAAAATGAAAAAAAAATGTTTTCAATTAGTGATTCAAAGCTAATATGTACACAATGACGTAGTGGAGAATGGTGCCGTGCCGATGTTCTGTACACGTAGCCTTTGTTGATGATGGGAAGGCGGGATGTCACGGTTGAAGTGACTGTTGAAACAGAAGACAGTGTCCCAAACACGAGTAGAGATTCTAACGAAGAGAGGTTGACTGTGATGCTCTGACCACCACAACATTTGTGAAGCAGGTGAGTTACCAGTGCAGGACCATCTTGAAACGCTGGTGGAGTTATAACTGGGAGAAGGCTGTTAGAATGGTGTGTACTGACTTAGTGGTCGGTTACATGTGGAAGGGGGACCAGTGTAGATAGAGAGGTAGAGACTGACTCTCAGATCTTGTCAAGATCTATGCTGCCCTTCGGGTATTTCACCTGTGTCGATGACCCTAGCCGACAATCAAGGAGATTTGATAGGAGCAGCAAGTAAAGTGACTGACCATCTGGGAAAACGCACTCGCACACCCCAGGGGGTGCAGGGGGTGGGGGGGGGTGGGGGGGTTGGTAGCGGGAACTATGCACCCACCCTAAGAACAAGTATACGCACCAAACAACTACCACATTAATTTTATATTTCCACCACACCTATCTAATAATTTTTTCCCCTCCAATCCCCCTCAATTACTTCTCTCCAAATTTTTTCCCCTTTCTCCATTGTTTCCTCCCCTTCTACCTTTTCTTTTCTCTCTTTTCTCCCCTATTTCCCCTTGCTATTTCCCCTTTTCCCTTTTTCACCTTGCTCTCTTCTCTACCTCTATCACCCTTTCATTTTTTTCTCTCCCCTTTTCTACCCAGCTGGTTTCCCTCCCCCCAATCTTCCTTTTACGCGCACCCCCCTTGCACCAAATCCTCAGCCTCCAACGGTAAAACCCTCAAGATTTCCTGGCTAAGGGCCCGACTTACTCCCCCGCAAAAATTCACTTTTTTTCCCACCTGCACATTTTTCTGTGTCATTTACCCAAAATTTTCTAATTTTAGCATTTGGAAAGAATAATTTTTTTAAAACCGGTAAACCTTTAAAACAAATTAGAAATTGTGATAATCAAACCCTTTACAATACAATCAATTAAAACTTTTTTGGGATATTTAAAAAAAAATGTAACGAGAATATTATCGCCACCACCTCAGAGAGCGTTTGGTTGGATCTCATTTTTTATTATTAACTTGCTGGGCTGTTTGTGCTGTTAAAAGGTATTCCCCCGAAGTAAAGTTGATAAAAAATTTACATTAAAGGGGTTAACAGGGGCCCTATGTTGTTTTAAATTTAAATTTAGAAATACACCTTACTCTGAAACACGTGGGGTGAAGTTTCTTTTGCTTGGTGGGAGATGAATTTGGAACGGGTGGGGAAAGTATTTACATTTTTTTTTACCCGAAATATCGAGGTTTTTTTTGAACAGAACCAACATCCACCAGAGACTCCTCAAAAAGTTCAGTGAAAACATAAAGAACGGTACAGTAAATAGATCCAATCAAAAACTTGAAGTACAGTGTGATGCTGTACGGGGACCCCCTTCAGGGTCTTAGAATCTAGAATAATTTACTTTTTCACACCATTCTCGTAAAGACTTGTTTTTGGGCTAAAATTCCAGATCATCTCGTGTTGTGGGTTTGGTTGGGGTGGGGTTTTGTGGGGTGTGAAACCCCGGCGTCCCCAGAAAAGGGGTTACCTAAAAAGGGGAGAATTCCTTCACCATAATATCATTATCTCGCCAAAAATTTCTGAAATTACAGATCAGTTTCCCCTTGAAACAAAATTCACACCCACTACTTCAAATAAGGCACTGTACCTCCTACATCAAACCAACATAGCTGACGGGTTTCCCCTAATCTCTTCAGAAATGTTACCTTGCCCCAACTCCAACACACTCGCCAATAAACTTCTATCTTCACCCCTCCTAAATGCTTGTGCGCCGATGGATGTCCAAGCCCCTCGATACAAAGCCCCTTTACCCTGTACCTCCAACCTTTTTTAGACAACCCGTCCCTTCTTACCCCCTAAAGTTTTTATCCTCCTCGAAGTAATCCATTTTGTTCAATCCTCTAAATGCCACAACCATCTAAATAATGCTTTCTAGATAAAACTTTTAGTAACTCTGCGCCTCTTTCTAATCTCCAACACAATTTTCTCTGCATTAAATTCTTCACCCTTTCCTACACCACATCTCCACTTCCCCCAGTTTCCCTACTTTCAACTTTAAATTTCAGATTTTACACCCTATAAGACGTTGGTACCAATACCTGCTACACTCATTTTCCCTTCTTTTTTCTCCCAGATGTCTCAATGCAACACTCACCCCTTTCCACCTTTTAGTTATGTTTACTTCATCTTTCATAGGCAATCCGCCGCCAAGTGCACTTTCCAAACATTTAAATATTGATACTAGCTTCCTCCATACGCTCTCCCCAAAGGGTGATATCCAATCTCCTTTACTATATTTCTGTAACACTCATGACCTGCACTTTCCTTTGACACTTTTAACTTCTTTTTTTACAACCCCCTCCAAATTCGTTTTCCAACTTTCAACTGCCTTCAGAATCTCCCAAAGAGACAGTGTCAAGGGGCAAAGAAAAAACTTGACAACCTCACTTTGTATTAGTTTTTTTTTAACCCCACCCCACTACTCAGCATCAGCTTTAAATTGTTTAGCAACCCCCATCTAGAAATTTTTAGAAAACCTTGTGACATAACACACCATATTTAAGGCCTACTTAACTGAAAATAATCTCCCCCCCCCTACATACCCAACCCTTAGCTTCACTACCCCCACACCCCTCACATCCCCTCAGCTAACACACCCCTTTACCTTTTCTAAAGCCCTTGTCATCTGCATCAAACCCTTTTCAATAATAACTTCCTTAATTTTACCAAAATACTCAACGGGGTTTTTCCCATATAATCTTGGCACTCTTTTAAACCCTTTTCCTTTATGAAAGGGAACTCTGTATCATTTTCATAATTCAATTAACGATTCAAAAACCCACTTCAAACTTTTCCCCTCCCAATTTTTTATCATTCTTTTTTAATTCTATCTTCTCAGTGTTTTAAATCCCTTTTTGATTATTCCCCTGCCAACGCCCCTCCCCTACACACCAAATACCTCTTTTTCAGATCGAAAAGATAAAACCGTTTCACCCCTCTCCACTTTGACAGCTCCCAAAATTCCCCTTTCCATCTTCCCCATACCTCTACATCCACTCTAAAAAATTTTTTGATAAACTTTTAGTTTATAACACGGTCCCTAAGCCTCTATTTATCTCTTTCCATTTTTTTTTTCCCAAAAAATTTGTTGACAAACATCCTTTGTTTAAAAAAAAACATATTACAGCATTAAAAAACATGACCTACTTAGATTACAAATCTGTGGTAATTTTAACCAAAAAAAATTCCCATGTAGATACTCTATATTTTCCCCTTAATTACTTTTTACACCAGAATAATTCATTTGTCTAAAGGGGGGCTTTATTTTTAGTTTGACGAAAAACATTTATAATTTAACATATACAAATTTTAAACACACTGAACATATTAAAATCCCAAACACTGTGAAAAAATTTAAATATCGATTTTTTTCATTAAAATTATGAAACAGGCGTTAATTAAGGACCACGAATTTTTTTTTTGGGCATAAAGAATTTTTTCTTTTTTCTCTTTTGTTCGTGCAATATTTTCCTTTTTATTTGTTAAAATTTTCCTCTTTTTTTTCATAATATAGTTTTTTGGGGGGACCCCCTTAAATTTGATTTCTTGATTTTTTTTTTCTTCGCCTAGAAATTCTCCTTTATATTTCCCCCAGCCTGCTTTAAAAATCAATTTTTCCAAACTTTCCACCATCACATACGCCCCCCAAAAAACCCAGGGCCTTACCCGAGCTAGGCTAATTTAAAGATACAAAAAAAATCACAATCAACCTAGGGCCGAACATTACCAAAAAAAAAAAAAAAAAAAAAAAAAAAAAAAAAAAAAAAAAAAAAAAAAAAAAAAAAAAACACTACTTATTTGTACCCTTTGCTTAACACATCCCCCCAGAAACTGCTAACTAGTCACCACCACACCTCTCTCTTCGGACTCGTCTCATATTTACCTTCTGCTTTTCAATTTTAAAATTTCACGTTCACTTAATTTCTAGCACTTTTTTTTAGGGTTTTTTTTTTCGCCACACTACAAACACTCCACATTAAAAAATTTATTACAACAATGTAGTTCCGCAAAAAACCCATGACACGAACGCCTATAAAACTGTTTTCAAAATTCCAAGTTTTGTACGGTAACACATTTCCCCTGCCAAATACCAAAGTTTAAACCCCCTTCCCAATACCAGGGAAGGGCCGGAAAGCTTCCAACCTCAATATTTCAGTATTCTCACTCTCCTTTTTTCGACAACGAGGGTTTTTAAACCATTCCAAGGTAAAAAATGTAAATTTTTTTATTCTCTTTTAAATCATTAAAATCAATTTCATTTTTACTCTTGTGAACATCTAAAATTTTTATGGGTAGTTTTTTATTTTTAATATAGAAAATTTAAAAAAAAAAGTTAAGGTTGAATCCGACCATAACGCAGATTGAACCTTTGATCGATTTAAAATTCTGACAGTGTTTTTTTCCTAAAATATAAAACTGGCTGTAATGGGGGGCATGAATCTAATTCTCACTTTTTTAAATAAGGAGCTAATTTTTTTTTACTCCATAACAACTAAGCTCTTCTGAGGGTTTTTCAAAATATATTGACGATAATTCATGATAAGGATAACCCCAAAGTTTGTTCGAGTATGCAAAGTTAAAAAATTTTGCTGAAAATTAAAAAAGAAAAAACTTGGAACAAAAATTTCGGGAATGCCTTTTCTGTTCGTTCAAACTTTTTCCATTGGGGATTTTATTAAAACAAAGGCGTCATCTTTGAGCAACGCAGATTTAATTTGCCAAATTTTTGTAATTTATTTTGTAATTACTGAAAAAAATCTCCTCTGACGACTTCAAGCTAAAATGGTTTTGTATCCAATTTTGTATTTGAAATCCAATTTTGTTTTAAATTTTTGCTGGGGGTTGCCATTTTTTCAATTTTTCCCAATTTTATCAAATTAATTTTTCTTTGGATTTCACGACAAAGTTTTTGCATTTTTTGTAGAAAATTTTTCATTAACGTCAATGAAAAACGAAAACGAAAAAAAAACTTTTTTTTTGATTTTTATGGGTTTACAAAATACACTCTTTATCCTAACTTTCGCGGAATTTTTTTTTTTTTTTTGTTTTTAGCAAAAAAAATTTTTTTTTAATCAGAACCCAAAATCCGATTGGTTTCACATTATGAACATCGGTTAAAAAAAATTTGGGAAAAAATTTCAGGGGTTTTTTAAATGCGTTGGTTCCCTTTTTAAAAATTTAAAAAAGCTTTTCCCCAAATTTTTTAATTCTTACTTAAAAATGGTTAGTTATTTTTTTTAAGGGGTTTATTTTCCCACTTTAAATCGGGTTAAAAAAATTTTTTTTACATTTATTTTGCTTTGATGCGGGTAAAGGCTCTTTTCCAAAAACTAACTTAAATTTTTTATTTATCGAATTTGAATCTACCTTTTTCCCAAGATACCACATGACTCCACGTTTTAGTGTTCTTCTAATTAAAAAATTTTAAAGTTGTGAAGCTTTTCCATTGTTTCAATGGAGAACATTTCAGGGCGGGCGTCAAATAAAATTTAATATTTTCAAGCTTTATTGGTTTTCTTTTTCGGTCAGCCTGAAATCTTTTAGTGAGAGATTTTTCTTCAAAAAAACAATTTTATAATTTTTTAATTATAATTGCCAATTAAATTTAATCAAATTGTTTCTGAGATAAATGGAAAACTTTTTCTGATCAGAAAAAGAACAGGTTTTTTCTTTATACTCCAGTTAAGGGCAACAAAAGGGAATTTTTTTTCCAAAAAAGTATGTGCCCTCGAAACCATGTTAAAAATTTTATTTAGTACAAAATGTTTCATAAAATTTCCTTACTCATATGTCTCGGGGAACTACCCGACTAGTCGGGAGGAACGCTCCCACATGGTCGGGGAACACCTCTCATGTCTCGAGGAACGACCTCAATGTCCAGGAACGCCCTGCCAATCGAAAGAACGACCCCACATATTCAGGGAACGACCTGCACTTGTCGGAAACGACCTGCTATGCCCTGCAGGAAAACCTGCACATGCCTCGAGAAGGACACCCCCACATTCAGGGGAAGGTTTACAGATGTCCGTGGAACTTTCTGCAAAAATATGGGGGAACGACATACCACATTACTAGAGGAACGCCCCCCACTTTACTGCAAAAACGCCCCACATTGCGGAGAAGACCCACAAATATCTGGAGAAGTCCCACAATTATCTGGGGGAAAAAAAGTCGAAAAAAAACCCGTACATGGGGGTCAGACTTTTTCGCTTTCCGGGAAGAAGTAATCACAAAATCCATCACACGAGCCTCCCAACTGAGGAAATTATTGGAACATAATTTGAACCTAAGAGAGACTTTGATCCTGTCTGCAACATTGAGTTGAAGCTAACTCACCACCTATGTTTTTACCCTTGATTGTTAAAACCTGACTCCCCACCTAAGTGTATTGCCCTTATTGTTGAAGCTACTCACCACGCTATGTTATTGATCTTTTGATTTTTGAAGTGACCCCCACGCTAGTTAATGACCGTTTTTTGAAGCTGACTCCCACGCATGTGTTTTGATCTTTGATTGTTGAAGCTCTCACCACGCTAGGGTGTTTGACATACAAGAGATCAGTTGTTTAAAAAAAAGAAAGGGAGTAAGTGACTTGGAGTGAAATGATTATTGGCCCCTACCGGATCGTCTAAATTTTTCAAACAGCTGACTGGTTTTCCATGCCAAGAATTTTAGAGTTTAACAGACATTGTGTGTAAAACACGAAACATCCAATGAGGCATTTTTCCCTGTGCGAAAACCCCTTTTTTTAAAAATGAAAAAGGTTAAAGAAAATGACCAAAACGGGTTTCAAGCTGACTTAAAGGTAAATTCAACCCACAAACCCAAACTTTCAACAAAGTATGGAAAAGAGCATTCTGACCCACATACATCGAACCTAGAGGTGGAGGGGCCACATCACAGATAACCTCCCGGGGTTCCACTCGTCAACTAAGAACAGGAAACTGGGGCTACTTTTGGCAAAGCTAAATGAAACGA
Organism: Cherax quadricarinatus; assembly: GCF_026875155.1. Taxonomy (NCBI): domain Eukaryota; kingdom Metazoa; phylum Arthropoda; class Malacostraca; order Decapoda; family Parastacidae; genus Cherax; species Cherax quadricarinatus. Next base: position 84,336 of record NW_026466971.1, read on the forward strand.
ACGGTTGAAGTTTTGGAAAAATTTTGCCACTCCGACAAATTGAAATTTTCGGAGCAGGCAACAAAAACGTGCAGCAAAAATAATTTGCAACAAAAATGTCTCGACAAATATTCACAATTGCGGATGTTACAGTAAATGCGATTAGGATCAAAAAGGGAATCTCCCAACAAGTTATAAATCCATGTCTAAGAACTCAGGCATTTTAGGGCAAAGGGGGTGAACTAAAAAAGTGGCCCGAGTGTGTGTGTTGTATTCTTGCCATATGGGAAAGGAAAATTTGTGTATCAATAATTTCGCCAAATCATTCTGAACCTAACGAAAAAAAATATTTCACAGTGTTTTTTTTAGTTTTAAAATTACTTAAACAAATCTAAAATATATTTAGTTGGGGTTTAGGCTAAAAAAAACTCTTGTTATAAAAAGGTGGGTTTAATTTTCTAAGATTTTTTTGGTCAAAATTAAAAAATTTTGCATTAACATTAATAAAAAAATAATTTTTAAAAAAGTATAAGAAAAATTTTTTCAGAAAGGATTTAAATTTTTAAAATGAGTTCTTGCTAATTGATCAGTTTAAAATTTTGGGCACGACATATAAAAATATATATAAATATATATATAAAAATTAATATAAAAATATATATATATTATAAATATATTTATATATAAATAAAATAATATATTATATATTTTTAAACCCAAAACAAACGAGGTATTGATCAAATAACACGCACACCCAAGGGATTTGGGCTACAATAAAAAAAAATTTCTGCTCGTTGTAATATACACCAAACGGGGACTAAAATAAAATTATCCTAGCATCCACACCATCGGTCCTTTTGGTACGAGTACAAACCAGTTCCTCTGGATCGCACTCTTAAGGGATCGTATGGTCCTGGGGTTTTAGGGTGTCGGGTTTTTTTTTCGCCCACCATGGGCGGGCCAAAGCAGAGGGTTCGACCTTGGGCTATGCAGGTTTTTATTGATTATATAATATAATCTAAAAAATTATATATATATAAATATATTATATAAAAATATATATATATTATATAATATATAAAAATATATAATACATTATATACAAAAAATTTGTAAATACTTCCATAATTTATACGGTTATTATATTTAATATTTATTGTTATAAAATTTAAAAACAAAATTATTATTAAAATCCAATCATTTTTTTTTACCAAAAATTCAAGCAATTCTAAATGATCCAAAAGATATTTTGCTTTTTGTAAATAAATGACACACATTTTTGAATAATGACAGACCTAAAAATACTATGAATTAGAATAAAAAATTAAAGATTCATAGAAATAAATTAAAATTATATATAATAATATATAAATATTTTTATATAAATATATATATAATAAAATATAATATAAATAAATAATATATAAAAAATAATAATAAAAAATAATAAGAACACAGTAACAGTATTTCAGAATACAAAAAAATCACTGTGAAAGAATAGAAAATTTCCAAGCCATTCGTGACTACCAATTATAAAGGGAACAATGAAATAACACAAAGGGAAAGGGCTATAAAGGGGCAGCCCACACTTTACTATCACATCCCACAACAAAGCAACACCTACGGCGATTTGAAAAAGGGAACACTGCAGCAGGGCCCCCTGGGCCCCAAATAGTGGTTGTTTTTTCATATAATAATATAAAATATATATATATATATATATATTATTAATATATATATAAATATATATATTTAAATATTTAGTATATATAAATATATAATATATAAAATAAAATTTTATGCAAAACAACCACTCTGAAAGAAAAGAAAATTTCCCCGCGCTTTTGTGACTACTCCTTATCAAGGGAACATGATTCCTTGATAAGTGAGTATCACGAAGCGCTTGGAAATTTTTCCCATTCTTTCAGGTGGTTTTTTTGCATATTCGAAAACCCTGTTTACTGTAACTTATTGCATATATTTTATATAATAATATATTATATATATATATAAATAATATATATTTATTATATATAAAAATATTTATTTATTTATTTATTTATTTATTTATTTTTACAACGATTTCTGTATAGTAAATCGTAAAATACTAACTTCTCGTATATTTTTGAATATTTACATCATCATAATTGTTTAAAGCTGGTAATTTTAAGTGCAATTCAAGATATATAACAAAAAAGAAGTCGCTCTTAGTGCATATACCCTTAGAATTACCTTAACCTTATTTAGGATTTAATATTCGTGGGTGGTAAAAATAGGGCATATGGAACCATAAAGACGCTTTCGTTTGTCGATTTACAGGAATTTCGACAATTAAACCCAAACCCAAAGTATTATACACTCTTTGTAAATTCGAATAATATCTGCTCTCTTTGATTTGTGTGCACTGAGACATCTGTGTATTTACAGGATGAAGTGTATATGTCTCAAAAAACAAAAAAAGGGACATTTCCGGACGAACGATACACAAAAAAACCCGCCATAGAAGAGAGACTTACGGCGACGTTCGGACCAAACGTCGCCGAAGTTTCCCCTCTTCTATTTCGGGGTTTTTTGGGGTAATTCCAATCTAGAAAAAGATTGATTCTAAATGGTCCATCTTTGGGCAGAAATATTCTTTAAGGTTGTAACAGGGGACAACCACGTTAGTAAATCTCATATGTCAAAAAACTTAAAGCCCAATTTAAATACCATCATACTAAGACGGTAAACCCGAAAATATGTCCTTAATTATATAATCAAGTAATGCTTTGGGTTTCTTAGTCCAAAGATGCGTTACGGTGGTGTGGGCAGTGTTTTAAAAACTTTAAATAGGGCAGGACTATCGCCAGTTTACAGTATAAATTATCAAACAACTGTCAAGTGTTTAGCAAAATACCTTAGCAACAATGTGCCATTAGTTCTATGACAAGTGTAAGATTAAAAGGTGTTCCTCATGTTGGTGTGAGGGGTTCATGATGACTGTAATCCACATTTACAGTAATGGAAAAGCAAAAAAATCATGAAACCTCCTCATCGACTCAACCATCAAGGTTTTGAAACTTTTATGACAAAAATTCCCTTTAAAATTTCTAAAAATCAATATTTCAATCACACACCCCAGGGGAGATGTTCACATGAAATAAATTATTATTATGGACTATCAGACGTTTTCCAAGCTTTCAACAGGGGAAATAATCTAAATTTTTACTTTTAGGGCTTTTTTAGCTAAACCGTGGGGGATTCCTTCGCACCACTGTAAAAAGGAACATTTACGTCCCTAATTTTTGCTTGGCAGTACCTCAGCCCCCGATCAAACATTCGGAAAATTTTTCCCCCCACCCCGCTCTACTCACCTGACACACCCACCATTATTAACAACTCTGGCCCACCTAAAACAACAACATCAACAACACCCCTGGTCCTCACCGAACAACACACACAACACCTCTGGTGTCCTCGCCAACCACCAACATAGGGAAAACCCCCTTTGTTCCCGCCTAACACAACAACATCACACACCTCTACGCTTCACCTCAACCCCCCAACAACAGCAACACCTCTATGTCCCCCAAACACACGCCAACACACAACACCTTTACGTCCCCCCTGACACACACCAACACACAACACTTCTAGTGTCGCAACACTTTTACTATTACCACGAACCTCACCCTACACACAAAAACACACACAAAACAACACACACAACCGATCAGTACCTCACACAACACAAAAATGATCACAGTGTGATATTAAACTTCTGCTAAACCACACCTTCTTTGTGAGGTGTTAGTCTCAATAACAGGTTGTTTTCGTTCACGAATTTTTATCTGTTTAAACCGACGAAATTTTAAAACTTAATATTTTTGAAATTGTGTATATTCAAAATAAATAGTTTTAATTTTAGTTAAAAATTTATTGAAATTTTTAGTTTAATAAGACATGCTTTCCCTTTACACTGTTTAACCCTTTTCAAACTGACTCGTACCTCTGCACACCTTTCAAGACTTTATGTTTTCATTGTTCTTTTTCCTTCCAAGATGTCTCTCCACTTTTAATAATCTTTTCCATCTTAATGTTTTTTTTTAAGATACACACAAATAAGAAAACAAACTACCCCGATTAGGGGTTTAACAAATTCTTTAAATTTTAAAAAAGGGAAAAACTACTGACCTTTTGACTGTTGATTATAACACCGCGGCGCCCACGCAGGGTACGAAACTTCCTGGTTTTCAAAGGCTTTAAACTCCATTAAATCTTCATGTCATGGGAAACACCTATTTTTTCTACAAGGACACTGGAATGCAACTTCTAGCGGATTCACCAAGCATCTGCCGTCCCCGGGTGTCTATTCACTCTTTATTTAACATTCTTACGTCATTCTTTTCATCAAACCCCCTCTTCAAAAAGTTAGTTTTCTCCCTATCCTTGTAAATTCTTCATGATTTTCCCCACCTTTATTTAACAACATCACTTTGGGCCCCACCCACAGTTGCCAGAAATTTGGGGGGCCGCCCTAATAACTACGAAAAATAATGGAAAGAGTAAAAGAGAAAAAGTGGGGGAAAATGCAAAGTGAATAACGTGAATTAATGTGAATAATAATGCATCATAATGAACCACCCTTTTTTTATTAAAAAATTAACTTTAAATATGTGAAGGTTTAAAGACACTACAGGAGAATGTTATAATGAAAAACAGGGGAGGTATATAATAAACGCAATTAAGATGTGTGGTGTGATGAACGACAAATGCGAGGGGAAAACGGTAAGAATGTATGATGAACGACAGGGGAGGGGTTTAAATAAGCGAAGGTGAATTTATATGAGAACACGGGATAGATGAAAGCAGGTGAAGAGTTAAGAACCCAAAACTAAAAACTTTCCGACTATCTCATTGTATCCAACGCAGCAGAGTTTAAACTTTAAACCATAAATTTACGATTCAGGGAAATTTCCCCTTTTTTTTTTCCCTCTGCAATGTTTTATTTGCATAAAACACTAAAAAGGAAAACAATAGTTCTCGTTATTAGTACAGTCATAATTTCTCATATCAAAAAAGGAAAAACACTGTTTAAAAAAAGAGCTCGACCTGATAACCTCGACGGGACGACCGGGACCTCACGTCTGCACGAATCTTCCTCTTAAAGGCGGTTTTTTAAAGGTTAAACTTCATGTCAGGGGGTGTTCAGCAGGTTCTCCATAACGCTGGAACAACTAAGAACTAAAAAACATTTTTTTTGGGAAAGCAACTTTTTACGTGGGTTTATCAAGCTTCTCATTACCTGTCTCTCGCTATCTATCTTTATCTCAGCTGTCTCCCCCACTATTTATCTTTACTCAGTACTGCTCATCTCAGCAGTTTTTTTTCAGTTATCTGTCTGTTTTAGCTATCTCTCTCTCTCTCAGTTAACTGTCCTGTTCAGTCGTCTCTCCAGTTATCTGTCGCTGCCAGTCGCCCCCTGTTACTGTCCCCTGTCTCAGCGTCCTCTCAGTTACTGTCGTTTTCTCAGTCGCCTCTCTTTCTGTCGTTGTCTCGTCGTCTTCTAAATTATCTGTCGTTGTCTCAGTGTCGCTCTCATTACTGTCGTTGTCCCATCGTCTCTCTCATTTATCTTCGCTTCTCAGTCGTCTCTCTCAGTATCTTCGCGTCTCAGTCGTCTCTCCAGTTTTCTGTCGCTGTCTCAGTCGTCTCCTCATTATCTGTCGCTGTCCATCGTTCCTCATTACTGTCCTGTCTCATCGTCCTCTCATTACGTCGTTGTCTAGCGTCTCTCTCATTACTTTGCTGTCCAGCGTCCTCTCATTACTTCTTGTCTCAGTCTCTCTCTCAGTTATCTGTCGGGCTCAGTCGCTCTCTATTTTCTGTCGTTGTCTCAGTCGTCCCCCTCAGTTATCTGTCGCTTTTTCAGTCGTCTCTCCATTACTGTCGTTTCTCATCGCTCTCCATTTTCTGTCGTTGTCTCGTCGCCTCCAGTTATCTGTCGTTGTCTCATCGCTCTCTCATTTCTGTCGTTGTCTCATCGTTCTCTCCCTTTTCTTCGTTGTCTCGCGTCCTCTCATTATCTGTCGTTGCTCAGTCGTCTCTCTCATTTTCTGTCGTTTTTCCAGTCGTCTCTCTCATTTTTCTGTCGTTTCCAGCGTCCTCTCAGTTTTCTGCGCGTCTCAGTCGTCTCTCTCAGTATCGTCCTGTCTCAGTCGTTTCTCATTTTTCTGTCGCTGTCTCAGTCGCCTCCAGTTATCGCGCTGTCTCTCGCCCCCAGTTATCTGCGCTGTCTCAGTCGTCCTCTCAGTTATCTGTCGTTGCTCAGTCGTCTCTCTCAGTTTTCTGTCGCTGTCCAGTCGTCCCTTTTATTATCTGTCCCTTGTCTCAGCGTCTCTCTTAGTTTTCTTTCGTTTTCTCATCGTCCTCTCATTATCGTCGTTGTCTCATCGTTCTCTCAGTTTTTCGCCCCTGTCTCAGTCCCCTCTCCATTACTTCGTTGTCTCAGTCGTCCCCTTCATTATCTTCGTTGTCTCGTCGTCTCTCTCAGTTTATTGTCGTTTCTCATCTCTCTCTCATTATCGCACTGTCTCATCGCTTCTCAGTTACTTCGTTTCTCAGTCGTCTCCTCATTACTGTCGTTGTCCAGTCGCTCTCTCAGTTATCTGTCGTTGTCTCATCGTCTTCTCGTTTTTCTTCCTGTCTCAGTCGCTCCTCAGTTTTTCTTTACTGTCTCATCGCTCTCTCATTATCTTTGTTGTCCATCGCCCTCTCATTATCTGTCGTTGTCTCAGTCGTCTCTCTCATTTGTCGTTGCTCAGTCGTCCTCTCATTATCTGTCTTGTCTTCTCCTCCATTACTGTCCGTCTCTCTCTCTCTCAGTTACATCAGATATTTTCTTACATTTTTATTTAATTATTTTTAAAAATCATTAAAATTACAAAATTTTTTACTCCCCTGTAATTACATTAAATCTTTTTTCATGAATTTTTTCACCTTTTTTTTTAAAAAAATTAGTATAACAAAGTCGGTTTTATCCGACCCACAAGTCCAGAAAGTTCGCTGCAAGAAACTCTGTTAATAAATATTTTAAAGAAAAGTGTAAATGAAAAAAGTGAAGATGAAAAACTGAATAACTTGTGAAAGTGAACGTAAGTGAATATAATAGATGTATAAGAACACCTGTTAAATTATAATGAACCCCTGTTGAATGTATAATGTACGCCGTTAGAATGTATAAGTACAGCCTGTTTAAAGTATAATGTACAGCCCTTTGAATGTATAATTACAGCCTTTTAAAGATAATGTACAGCCTTTTGAAGTATAATGAAAAACCTGTTAGAAGTATAATGAACCCTGTTAGAATGTAAATTACAGCCTGTTTTGAATGTATAATTCAGCCGTTAAATGTATAATGTACACCCGTTAAAAAAGTATAATGACAGCCTGTTTGAATTTAATGTACAGCCTGTTTGAATGATAAAAGTACAGCCTTTAGAAGTATAATGAACAGCCTTTAGAATTTAAATACAGCCGTTAGAATGTATAATGAACACCTGTTAGAAATTTTAAAAGAAAAGCCTTTAGAATTATAATGAACACCCCTTAAAGTTAATGAACACCTGTTAGAAGTATAATAACAACAGGGGAAGTCAACGATGAACAACAGATTAAGGTCTAGAACAAAAAGAGGCAGGGGGAGATGAATGACAGATGAAGGGTATGAACAACAGATGAAGGCATAACAACAGAGGCAGGGGTAAAGAGAACGACAGATGAAGGCTATGAACAACAGAGGGAGGGGTAGATGACCCACAAAGAAGGGTATGATGAACGACAGATGAAGGTCTATAACAACCCGAGGGAGGGGTAATAAAGACAGATGAAGGGGAGATGAAAGACAATTAAGGGCATGAACACAGAGGGGGGTTTTATGATGAACGACAGAGAAGGGGTAATGAACACAGATAAGTGTATAATGAACGACAATAATGTGTATAATGAACGACAGATAAGGGAAAGATGAAAAGACAGATGAAGGTAAATGAACGACAGTAAGGGATGATGAACGCCCGATGAAGGTTATGAACAAAAGAAGGTGTATATGAACACAGATGAAGGGGTATGATGAAACAGAGAAGGTGTATAAAAACACAATGAATGGTAAAAAGAACGACAGAGAAAAGGGGTATATGAACGACAGATGAAGGTGTAAATGCGACAATTAAAAGGGGTATATGAACGACGAAAGGTGTAAAGAACGACAGTGAAATGTAAAGAAAAGTGAAATTTATGATAACGACAGATGAATTATGATGAACGAAGTGAAGGGTATAAAGAACAAAGAAAATTAATACCAATAAGGTTTAATGAACGACAGAGAATGTAAGAACGAAGTGAATTAAATGAAAGCAGTAAGCGGAAAAATGAAGGTTAGAAACACAATAAATTTTAAGAAACGGATGAAGGGTATTGAACAAAAAAAAAAAAACTTATAAGTTCGACCTGTCCAGACACACGTCCAAAACGTAAAATTGAATCCCCAAAATGTACCTTAGAACCGGGTTTTTTTTTAATTTCAATGGTTTTTGAAAAACCAAAAATAAAAACGTCCACAAAAACCTTAAAAAAGGGAAAAACCATGGTTTGGGGAACCGATAAACCCTTTAGGACACCAGCGTCGACCTGAAACCTTTAGGACACCGCGGTCGACCTGATAACCTTGGGACACCACCGACCCATAACCTTGAGGCACCGCGGGAGACCTGATAACCTTAGGACACCCCGTCGACCTAAACCCCGAGGAAACCCCAGCGGGCGACCTGATAACCTGGGACCCCACGGTCGACCTGTAACCCTTTAACACCCCGGTGACCCGATAACCTTGAGGACACCACGGTGACCTGATAACCTTGAGGACACCAGCGTCGACCCATAACCTTAGGGCACCAGCGCGACCTGATAAACCTTGAGACCCAGCGGGGACCTGATAAAAATTGAGGACACCACGTAAACCCGATAACCTTAGGGCACCAGCGGGCGACCTGATAACCTTGAGGGCACCAGCGTCGACCTGATAACCTTGAGGACACCAGCGGTAGACCTGATAACCTTGAGGACACCAGCGGTCGACCTGATAACCTTGAGGACACCAGCGGTCGACCTGATAACCTTGAGGACACCAGCGGTAGACCTGATAACCTTGAGGACACCAGCGGTAGACCTGATAACCTTGAGGACACCAGCGGTAGACCTGATAACCTTGAGGACACCAGCGGTCGACCTGATAACCTTGAGGACACCAGCGGTCGACCTGATAACCTTGAGGACACCAGCGGTCGTGTTATTGCTGTTCTTACTGTTGAACAGCGGTTTAGTGCCGATGAAGGTAGCGTAGGTAGCAATGATACGGCCGTGGACTAGATTGGCTTTAATCGGGTAGGAGTGAGTACACAACGGGCAGTGTGAGGAAGTGACCGCAAGCCAGTCCGTGGAGGGGGGAGAACTTGTGTACGGCAAGTCGGTCCAGGCGGGAGTGAGAGAGGGTGGACTGTGTGTCCCACCGACCTAGGTAGGCCTACAGAGGGCAGCACTGAATGCCGCGAAATATGAACTAGTCAGAGCAGACGGCTAGGCTGTGTGCTCTGCCAGTACAGGCTGTCTACATTTGCTCGGCCACGCACCTCGCGTCGTCCCGACGCGACAATACTGGTGGGGCCCATAGGTATAAAGGAATTACACTAGCTACCCCAGAGAGGGACTGGCTTTCGCTCACTAGTAAATAAAAAATGGACAAAAAAATGCAACAGGCAAAAAAAAACTCTCCCATCCAGGGGAAGAGAAAACTGGTTTGCCCGCGCTGTTTCATCGAGTAGAGAGCCGGGAGACGTCAGCACTGGAACTAAAATCTTCTATATACAGGTTGTCCGCAGGGCTGAACATCAGTTGACCACTCGTCTACTAACGTTGTTGCACGCTCACATCTGCAAACAATGACTGACAGTAGCATTTCCTAGGTGTGACATGTAACTCAGAGGGCAGCACTGCCCTGACCGTAATACAGGCTTTTTCCTTTAGTTAAAAAAAACACTGGTGCACATACATACAATAATACTATATCCATGGAATTCATTACACTCTGGGTACCCTTCTAAAAGTATTTACATAATTACATGATGTTGTCCACCCTGACTCTATTATCGACTAGCTATACAATGTGTGTGCATTTATACCCATTTCTGCAAGCAAACAATTAGCATAACTAGCGTAGGAGTCGGACAAGTCAGTAGGTACGTCAAAGTCACAGAAATGTACTGTTGTCCTGGTCGCAGGCCATAAGTATGGAGCCTTACTGGGCCGTCTTCCGTACCAGCAGTAGCGGAGAAGGGGTAGACGGTTTGTCCCTAACATTAGTCTGATCGTGGCGTTGCAACGCACGCGCCTCCAGCTCTACTTCGGCCTGCATATGGTCCACATACTTCATGTGATCAAGGTGGGCTTCCTTGATAGCTCCCGTAGCAATCTCCCTCACCTCGAACTTATTGCCACGGAGCTGTCGTAGGACACGGTAAGGACCCACAAACTTTGGGACAAGTTTGTGCATACCTGGGGTCTGCACTGGGTTGAGCAACATAACTTTGCAACCTGGTTCCACTTTGCTTTCCTTGGCGCGGCATTGCGCTCTGACGTGAACTATCAGTAGCTTTCATAAGGTTCTCTCGTACCCGCTGGAAGACAAGCTGCGTTGTCCTCATCTTTACTACACTGGGGTTATCAGTATCGTAAGTAGGTCAGGTGGAGTAAACAGAATTTCATATGGTAAGCGCTTGTCATAGCCATACAAAGCAAAATGAGGTGTCTCACCGATCGAGCTGTTAGGGAGGAATTTAATGTACACTGAACATCGGGATAGCCTCATCCCATGTAGTACAAACTTGGGTTAACGGTTACTCTGAGCACCTCCAGGACTTTGCGATTTGTACGTTCAGCAAGACCATTACTCGCAGGGTGGCGTGGAGCTACTGGCGCTTGATGAATGTTGAATCTGGAGCAAAGATCCTGCATTATGCCATATTATAAACTCAGACCCATTGTCTGACAGAAGGACACGTGGGCAAGTATGACGAAGAACAACATGCTCACGGAAAGCACTAGCGACCGTTTCACAGCGGTTTATATCAGGAATGGGTACTAATCACTGTACCGCGTCAAGTTATCTACCATTACAAGCAGGTGCTTATTTCCCTTCTCCGAGGTCGAGAAGTTCGTCAACAGGTCGACAGAAGTTCTCTCCCAGGGCTCCTTTGTAATGGATACTTTAGAATGGGGTTAGGACCTGTAATGGTACCCTTGTGCTGTAGGCAGACAACACACTGGTGTACATGCTTGGCAATGTCCGATGCCATCTTAGGCCAGAAATATTTCATTCGTGCCTGTTTGATACTGCGGTCCTTCCCGGGGTGCGCTACACCTGGGACATTGTGGATCAACCTAAGAGTAGCTGGTATCATGGACTCTGGTATCACCAGTTGGTATACGGTTCTGCCGGGGTCCACCAGCTGTGCAACACGGCACAGTACTCCTTGGTTGACCACTAAATCCTTCAGTGGAACGGGAGACTTGACCTGTAAGTCAACGTCCTCCTTGGTAAGGAAACGAAGGACTGGAGACCACACAGGGTCCTGTCGTTGGGCTCTCTCGAGATCCTCAACAGAGAACGAATTGCCGACACTCACGAATGCTATATGTCTCGACAGGGCGTCAGCTACAACATTTTGCTTACCTGGGACATAGCAAATTTCAGGTTGTAGTCATTGAACGTGAGCGACCACCGAGCATGCTTTCCCGAGAGTTCTTATTTGCAAAAAGGGCCAATAAGGTAAATGATCTGTATAAATCTTGATAGGATAATGATAGATGATATCCCGAAAATGACCAGGGCCCATACAATGGCTAAAGCTTCTAGCTCTGTCACTGAATAATTGACTTCCGCTTTAGTAGAACACGGCTAGCATAGGCAATAGGCTGTTGCTTCCCATTAGATTCTTGTGACAAGACTGCACCGATGCCAACTTTGCTGGCATCAGTCGTCAAGGTAAATGCCTTGGTGAAATCAGGGAATCTAAGGGTTGGGGCTGATGTTAACTTGTTCTTAAGAATGACAAAAGCTCGTTCCTGATCGCACGTCCACTCAAAAGGGCATCCTTCTTGAGTAAGCGTGTCAGGGGTGCCGCAATGGTGGAGAAACCTGCGATAAAGGTGCGGTAGAAACCCGCCAGGCCTATGAAGGACCGGACTGCATCCGCCGTCATGGGTCTGGGAATTTCTGCACGGCCGAGATTTTAGACTCGTCCGTCTTTATGCCATTCTGAGTTACTACGTGACCCAGAAATTTTATTTCCTTCCGGAGGAAATGACATTTGGAGAGCTTTACCTTAAGATTTGCCTGAGCTAGCCTGTCCAATACCCTGTCAAGTTTCTCAAGATGTGACGGGACATCTTGCGACATGACTATGAGATCATCCAGGTAGACCATGACGTGCCACCTAGGAGGGTACGGAAAATTGTCGTCATCAAACGACTAAACGTGATTGGGCTTCCGCGCAAGCCGAAGGGCATCCTCCTGAACTGGTAATGACCAGTTGAGTAGAGAAAGCTGTCAACTCTCTACTCTCATCATCGAGGGGGATCTGCCAGAAACCCTTGAAGAAGATCAAGAGTTGAAAAGACCTTATTATCGCCCGATGTTCTGCAACAGGTCGTTCAGAACTGGCAATGGAAAACGGTCGGGATGGTACATGCATTCAGTTTCCTGTAATCGATAACAGGCGCCAGGTTCCGTCTTTCTTGGGAACCAGAATAAGGGAGCATTCCACGGGGTAGTGGACTCCTCAATAACTCCATCACGGAGCATCCGTGTAATGAGTTCTTCGGCGAAGACTCTTTGCGCATGTGGCAGGCGATACGCAGGTACATAAATGGGTTTAGTACCTTTGTCAAGTGGAATACGGTGAGAGATCAGTGGGGTCAAACCCATTGACTCACCATCTAGTGCAACTGCAGAACGTGCACGATTGAGAACCTGGAGAAGTTTTGGAACCTCTTCAGGATAGTCTGTCAAAGCTAGATCATCTTCCTGCACTGGCCGGGTGTTGGAAGAGTCAGCAGCAGACTCGCCTGGGAGAACTGCACTCACAAGGAAGTCAGCTGGGGCTTCACCCTCCACTCTCACCGGGAGAGGGAATCTGACAAGGTCAACAAGTGAGGTATTCTTCCGCAGGGGAAATTCTCGACTATGCATGTTGACAAGGACTTGCAACTTACCACGTTGCACTGTGTGCAAGGATGGTTCAAGGGAGAGGCCCTTGACTCGGCATGTGTCGTTGTCAACCAGCACATGGTCTCCTTCAAAAGCTCTGCTCACGTACAACCGTAACAGGATGTGAGCGAGTTAGCTGACAAAGTGACGTCATACTTTGTACAAGCAGTAACTCTGCTCGCTGATGCCATGACACGAGTCAGACAGTCGCCTGCCGACAGGGATACTGCGGCTTGACAACTGCTGGTCTCTACAACAGCGTCAGAGTTAGAGTGAAGGTTAGACTGGGCGTCCCCAGACTGGGTTTCACTGGTAACTATGCGCTGATGGCCAGGAGGTGATGGGCAACGAGCTCTACTACGAGGTCGATCAGGACGAGAGACCGACCCCGGGGAGAATGTGCTATGGAAACCACCAGTTTCCAACGATTCTAGGCACTGTGCGTACTCTGAGACGGAGTAGCACGTAGTGGATCCTAAGCGCACGCCCCAGAAGGGCACATCCACTCCGTTGAATTCCGCTTTCCACTCAGCTGGATCTAAACGGATCCTAAGATCTGCCATGGTTTTGAACCCTATGAGCAGGTCACCATGGAAAACAATACCATCCACGACTAAGAATTTTGCGGACAGCTTGTGACCCTGGACCACAAATTCTAGCGTTGTGCGACCGCGAACCGTCAGCGGTTTACCTGAGACTCCTCTCAAGGTCTGAATGGCAGATGGCTCTGTCAACATGGCCGCGTGAAGGCCAATGTCTCGGAAAAAGGTGGAGCGGACAATGTTAACCACCGAACCTGTGTCTAGAAAAGCTGAACAGGCTTATTGTGGACAGTGGACTCGATGAGCGGTCCACATGGGTTGTCATACCGAACATGAAGGCATGACAGGCCGACGAGATCCCCGGAGTCACAGCTGCTCGAGGCTCGACACTTGTTGACGAGGCTCGACCTGGAAGGTACGGTAAGAGTCTCAGCAACAACGTCAAGACACTCGGTTTCCTCACGTCGGCAAGCGTATCACTGCCCAGGGCGGCGAATGCATTGCGGACAGGGACGGAATACAGCGACTCCGACAGGGTTACTACGTCTTTCGCTGGTTTTGCGGACGCGCCTCTTCCCCCGAACTAGTGGAAGGGCTTCTACGAGCATGTGCATTGCGCGACGACTGCTTGCTCCACTCAGCTGTCAGCATACTTCGCAGCTTGTTACACTCATGGGAGTATGACTGGAAGTATTGTGGTAAACACAGATTCCCTCGCGAGACTGGGCATGGGGACGGTGACGGTTACCTTGATACTGAGCGTGGGGACTGTGACGGTTACTTTGCGGGGACTTAAGTTTGTAACACTCAGATCGGTAGTGCCCTCGTTTGCCACAGTTAAAACAAGTCACTACAACGCTTAGCGGGTGAGGTTGGGGGTGGTGTCTGCTGGCGACGTTTCGCCCTGGTCCAGGAAGTCGATGACTGCTTTTTTGTATAAGACCGACTGTTGTACTGTGGTCGCTATTTTTACTTAGGCGCGTATTAGTGGGACTGGGTTAGAACCTTTGTGAGCTGGCTGTCTGACAGCAGCACAAAGTGACTTCCGGCTGCGACCGCGCGGGTCACTGCGGACGGCGCTGCAAGGATGGGTAGGGGATCATCCGCAAAGCGCAAACCTTGCCTTGCTCGGAAGGCGGCTTGAGCGAGTCGATGGCGTCATATGCACCCAGGACGTCGTGCTGAGGGCCGAGTCCTAGCGCATCAATGGCAGCCCAGAGGTTAGGGGCGGAATCCCTCCGCATGATGCCGACAGCCAGCATGGGATGATGTCTTTAATAGCAATACGGCCATCACCATCCGCCCACTTAGTGGAGTTGACGGCATCAGTAAAGTCCGTGGCGGCTTGCTCGAAACGGCAAACGCAAGCCAGGGGCTTTCGTGCCGGTATTGACATTCGGCCAAGACGCTGGTAACGATGTCAATGTAATGGCGTTGGCGACTACGCCGAAAATAACGCCTAAATTCCTCCTTAAGTTCACCCCAAGACTGAATCTTACAGACGCGCTTGAGCTGCACAAAGGCACCTATATCACCCTGGGTGAGATCCACTGCTGCAACAGCACACGAATGTACTGTGTATCTGTTGGGCTATCAAATAGAGCCTGAACAGTCGCCTCGACTGACTGCAGCCATGGCTCTAAACTATTTGCACGACCGTCGAAAATAAGGGTCAGGTGTGGACGACGAGCCGCCCACTGGTGTTCGAGGCGTGAGCCACAAGTTGACCAACTGTCGCTGGGGCTTCGATGCCCTGCCGCGTGCTCACGCTGGCTGAGGCACCATTGCTGGCACCAGCAGAATCTGGGTAACGGCATGGCCACTGCGTGTCTTAGTCATGACGTCAATTGTTGAAATGCAAGTAGGTCACGAAGATGGTAAACAGGTCAGAGCAAGAAATGGTATGCACTGGCTACAATTCAAAACAGAGTCAAAGAGAACTCAGCACCACAGTACTAGGTAAACTGCTTAGTGATAGAAATAATTTGAGCAAAACAACAATAAAAAGGGGAATAGTGATACACTCTGAACACAAAATAAGAGATGTATGCAAGTGAATGTACTACAGGGAAGTGCACAAAATGAAGCTAAGGTTAGTCAATAATTTCACCAGGAATCTGGCAACAAAATTTATGAAAAGGAGTTGAACTGTAAACACTGGTAGCAAAAATTGCACAAAATTAAAATAAATCAGGTACAAAACAACACTAAACTGTGCTGCAATCACAGTTTAAAAAGATTGCGGGTGCTAACAGTTGCAAATTGAAATGCAAAAAAAAAAAGGGGTAATTCACTAGCACAAGGGAAGTTGGCACAAAAAGATATCAGAGTATGGAATAGTGCCAAAAATCACACAAAAAAAAAATACACTGACCAGAATTGCTATATTGCACACAAAATAAAATTAATAAAAATGCAAATTATTAAATTCAAGAATATGGCAAAGGTTAACTGGTGTTAGCAGGGTGTACACTGGCAAAAAGAAAAAAAAAAAATTTGCACAATCTCAAGGTCAAAATTAATTAACTTCACAAGGAATTTTGGTAATTAATGGTAAAAAAGCAGGTTCCCAAAAATACACTCAATGACTTGGGTATATAAAATAGCAAAAAGCAATGCACATAGGTGAATATTCACTGATAAAACATAGAATATATGTAGAGCAAAATAAATGGGGGAACAGAAAAAAAAAAATTTAATGGGCTAGGCACAGATTGTATGACTGCAGGTAGAATATACTAATACTTAAGTACTTGAAGATTACACTTATAAAAAAAAAAAAAAAAAACTAACAAACAAAACAGTGCAGGGGTGTCAACAATCTGTGGCTAACTTGCAGGTGCAACTAAAAAAAAATAACAGCACACAGGAATTACATGAAAACTGTGTGTGAGAGGTAAATTGTATAAATGGTTAACACTGAACAATTTAAATCAATAACTGAGGTGCAAGAAGCAGAATAAAAAAAACTGGAATTTAAAATGTAGGAGTGCAAAAATAAATTCCCAAAATTTAAGCTGTAGGTAAATGGCAAAATGTGCACTGATGACACTGAACAATTTACTGAAGTATGGCTTCAGTAACTAACTGTATGGTGCAGGACAGTATAAATATGTCACAAAATATTAGGAAATGCTAGGTAAGTCACTGTTTACTTAACTTTGAGTGCAGTGGACGAAGGTACGGCAGGTGCTGGAACTTTCAGTGATGTTCTAGTGACACTACACGCCTCGTAGCATTTGTATACTGCTATGGGGCTTCAATGTCGTAGAAAAAAAATATCAGAAAGGACTTGGGAAGAACAGGAAAGACCGGAGTAACTCTGTGGAGGTATAAAATATTAGACGTGGGTACCCGGCGTGAACCACAGCTGGTGTATGGTTGTTTACACTGGCAAGCGTGTCTGGGCGCGCTGACTGACTGCGGCTTCAGCACACGGAAACAAAACATTTACTGCACTACTCGAACGGCTAAAAACAAGCTAAGTGAAACTTTGAACTGGGACGAGTAAGTTTTACTGTAACAAATCACTGGGGAAAACAGAACTGGTGATGAACTGGGAATAAAACAACAAGGGAAAGGGAAAAAAAAAAAAATTTTTAAACTGGGCAACACAAAAAAAAAACTGCACTGGCTGGAGATACGTAGGCGCTGAGTAGTAGTAGACACTATGATGAGTCACGAGCTGCTGTAGACGCTGAACTTTGCTGGCTTAGGGGCTAAGCCAACTGGGTTCCCACGTGGCTAAGCCAGGTAGAACTTCTTGGAGGAAACTGGGAAGAACACAACACACATGGACGGCGAGAAGGGCGTAGGGACGCTGTAGGAGGCAGGAGAATGGTGCTGGAGAGTGTTGAAGGGCTGTAGAGAGGGTGATGAGGTGAACACGTGACTGCTACGGCTGGAGATGACGCCGTGATGCCTATGTCCAGATTTTGTGGGAAAAATCTAGGACGAAGATCTATCTCGGGTCCCGTCAAGACGCTGGGAGTAGCAGATAACTCTTTAGGCTAGCAGGTGCGTTGGATGACGACGGATGATGTTGACTGGTGTCGACCGATCCCCTCCACCCTGAAAGGCTCACAATGCCGCTGACTCCGCTGTCACCACTGTTATTGCTGTTCTTACTGTTGAACAGCGGTTTAGTGCCGATGAAGGTAGCGTAGGTAGCAATGATACGGCCGTGGACTAGATTGGCTTTAATCGGGTAGGAGTGAGAACACAACGGGCAGTGTGAGGAAGTGACCGCAAGCCAGTCCGTGGAGGGGGGAGAACTTGTGTACGGCAAGTCGGTCCAGGCGGGAGTGAGAGAGGGTGGACTGTGTGTCCCACCGACCTAGGTAGGCCTACAGAGGGCAGCACTGAATGCCGCGAAATATGAACTAGTCAGAGCAGACGGCTAGGCTGTGTGCTCTGCCAGTACAGGCTGTCTACAGTCGACCTGATAACCTTGAGGACACCAGCGGTAGACCTGATAACCTTGAGGACACCAGCGGTCGACCTGATAACCTTGAGGACACCAGCGGTCGACCTGATAACCTTGAGGACACCAGCGGTAGACCTGATAACCTTGAGGACACCAGCGGTAGACCTGATAACCTTGAGGACACCAGCGGTCGACCTGATAACCTTGAGGACACCAGCGGTCGACCTGATAACCTTGAGGACACCAGCGGTCGACCTGATAACCTTGAGGACATCAGCGGTAGACCTGATAACCTTGAGGACACCAGCGGTCGACCTGATAACCTTGAGGACACCAGCGGTAGACCTGATAACCTTGAGGACACCAGCGGTCGACCTGATAACCTTGAGGACACCAGCGGTCGACCTGAATAACCTTGAGGACACCAGCGGTAGAACCTGATAACCTTGAGGACACCAGCGGTCGACCTGATAACCTTGAGGACACCAGCGGTAGACCTGATAACCTTGAGGACACCAGCGGTAGACCTGATAACCTTGAGGACACCAGCGGTCGACCTGATAACCTGAGGACACCAGCGTCGACCTGATAACCTTGAGGACACCAGCGTCGACCTGATAACCTTGAGGACACCAGCGGTCGACCTGATAACCTTGAGGACACCAGCGGTAGACCTGATAACCTTGAGGACACCAGCGGTCGACCTGATAACCTTGAGGACACCAGCGTAGACCTGATAACCTTGAGGACACCAGCGGTAGAACCTGATAACCTTGAGGACACCAGCGGTCGACCTGATAACCTTGAGGACACCAGCGGTCGACCTGATAACCTGAGGACACCAGCGGTAGACCTGATAACCTTGAGGACACCAGCGGTCGACCTGATAACCTTGAGGACACCAGCGGTAGACCTGATAACCTTGAGGACACCAGCGGTAGACCGATAACCTTGAGGACACCAGCGGTCGACCTGATAACCTTGAGGAACACCAGCGGTAGACCTGATAACCTTGAGGACACCAGCGGTAGACCTGATAACCTTGAGGACACCAGCGGTCGACCTGATAACCTTGAGGACACCAGCGGTCGACCTGATAACCTTGAGGACACCAGCGGTCGACCTGATAACCTTGAGGACACCAGCGGTCGACCTGATAACCTTGAGGACACCAGCGGTCGACCTGATAACCTTGAGGACACCAGCGGTCGACCTCAGTGCCAGGTTAAGAAACTCCCTGGTTAATGGAGACTTTAAAGTCCATTAATAAACTTTCATGTCAGGTGATGTTCAGTAGGTTGATCCATGACGCTGGTAAATATCTAAGATACTACACAGGTATCTAGCGGGGTTACCAAGTTATATCAGCTATCTGTTTCTATCTTAGCTATCAGTCTCTCTCTCAGCTGTCTCTCTCTCTCTCTCTCTCTCTCTCTCTCTCTCTCTCTCTCTGTCAGCTATTTTTACTTCAGTTCTTTTCCCAAGTCATTAACCTATTATGCTAGTCACTGTTGCAAAAAACGCGATTTCTCATAAGCTTAGAGATCTCCAGTGAATACTAGAAAGGACTGCCCTTCTAGCATTCAGCCTGTTACTGGGTTTTCGTAACAAGTAGTCAGTATCCTGGTCCAATTATCCAATGGAATTCAATAAGAATTATTAGTGCTTCAGGATTACAACTGGTAGGCTACTAACTAGAGAAATTAAAATTTAATAAATTTATTAACAATACTAATGTCTAGGAGTATATTATCAAATTAAATTAAATTAATCACAGTAATCAAAATAATAATAATCACTTCTCTCGTGTACAGAAATATTGTGCTGAAGGCACATGTCACATCTTTGTCTTAAGTACCATCTGGTACATCAACATTTAATAAGATATTACAAATATGTACAAGTAAGTTTGTGTGTATGTGTGTAAGTGCTCTAAGTAGTTCGCTATGTCTCACGACTCTACTAGACTTAAACAAGTGACTGACAAAGTCCTCAAATAAACTAACTTCTTGACCAACTGGCAATCAGAACAGTCTGCTTGAACAATAAAAAGAATGCTAAGCCCAATAGCAATATAACAAGCAAAAGTGACACAGAATCAGGAACAAGGAGATAATATAACGACACTAAGTAGGGACCATCAGCAGATCCTCCACAAAAGTCACAAAACTCCCATACTACTGAATCTAAGTTCAGCATAAGAAAATCCCCAACTGTGACAGTACACAGATACCAGTACAAGTTAGGTCAGAAGCTACAGCTCAGGACCTGAGTTGCTCAGAGTGTCTATGCGACACACAACCTCAGTACAATGTCGAAAATCACTAAGTCTATACAATGTTCTATGAACAGAGTCTCGCAGAACCTACAACAATAATGAGACAAAGACGATCTTCCAACAAGGGCCAATAAGGGAGAGTTAGGCACGTCTTGTCCGGAATATGTCCAACCACCAAGAGAGTCTAGACCAGGCTGACTACTTCAGGCGAGGTGTGAACACCCCCCTCGATCATGTGATAGCTCCGTGGACAGCTGCTGACCATCAACATAGAAGCCGGCAAAGTAACGAGCCACAAGCGATAATTTCAGCAGTTAGACAATCAAGACTTGAACTATGAGCACATAATAATAATATATGAATGTTATATCTTACCTAACAATATAACTAAGACAAATAATAATATAAAGCAATATATTTACGATTTAGCTGTTATCGCAAATATAAGCAATATAAAATTATATGAAAAGGTAATATACATTATATACATTGTGACCCATTCAGGGGTTGCAACACCCCCCAACACGACAAACGGTCGCACTAGGAGATGCGTTAATGTCTTTTACATGATTACTGATTACTCATGTCACTTTAATAACAATATAATATTGAAATATCGAGTCACTCTTGTGCCAAGCACTTTACATTTCACAGTGTGTATATCACTAAGATATGCCCCTGGTACTAGGGCAGTACACAGTGTTGTATCTCTGCATACTCGTGGTTATGTACATCAGTGTGCATAACCCACGGTCTCTTGAGGCAGGACAATGTGTTGTGGGGTCGAATCCTGGCTTGCCGCAATTTGGTAAATGATTCAGAACCACTTGTTTCGTGGTTTCATTACTTTACAGACTGCTTGTTGAGGCTGGTATTCCAACATTAGGAGGCTGAAATTAATCCTTGAGCATACATCTGCCACGAGTGTCCTCGCAACATGGAACGAGCCTCTGACCTTGTCCGGGAAGTGCTCATATTTTTTCAGGTGCTCGACTTTGTCTCGTGTCAGGAAACAGTTCCGTGCGCATGATAATTCCTGGCAAACTAGCCGCCTCTGAGATAAAGGTATGTGTACATGCTAGGTACTGACAAACTAGCTTTTGACACACGAGTACGTTATCTTTTACTTGAGCTGACCAAGTATCATGTTATACTTTTGGTTGTGTGTTGGTCGAAGTAGTGCAGCTCCCCACACACCTTATTTACACCTGACTGTAGAAAGCATGTTTATTCTAAACGATTTGTTAACTAGCCTCCTCCTGTACACTTTGTTTATTGCCTCTACTCTAGTGTGCGGTGTGCTGTTGACATCGTGCAACATTAATCTTGGATTAAGATTTTTATTTCCATAGATCTTCCCTTCTGTATTTGATGTGTAGATGTACCACTGTTATAGTGATGAGTGAATAACCTCTTTAACAATGACAAGTTTTCTCCTGGAGATGGGAAGTACAGTGCCTGCACTCTGAAGGAGGGGTGTTAATGTTGCAGTTTTATAAACTGTAGTGTACAGCACCCCGCTGGCAAGACAATGATGGAGTGATTGATGAAAGATTTTCTTTTTTGGGCCACCCTGCCTTGGTGGGAATCGACCGATGTGTTAATAAAAAAAAATTCAAGGATTAAGATAAAGGTCGGATGCAAAAAGTGAGTTATAATAAATGTTAAAAGCAGTTGGGGATATGATTTTGGAATGGTTAGTGTTTTATTTGGTAAATGTATGGAAGAGGGTAAGGTACCTAGGGATTGGCAGAGAACATGCATAATTCCTTTGTATAAAGACATAGGGGATAAAAGAGAGTAAAAATTATAGGGGACTAAGCCTGTTGAGTATACTTGGTAAAGTGTATGGCAGAATTATTATTAAAAGAATTAAGAGTAACATGGAGAGCAGAATCGCAGATGAACAAGAAGGCTTTAGGAAGAGTAGGGGGTGTGTAGACCAAATTTTTACAGTTAAACTTATAGGTGAGCAGTATTTTAATGAGGGTAAAAAAGTTTTTGTGGCATTTATGGATTTGGAAAAGGCGTATGATGGGGTGGATATTTGGACAATGTGGCAGACATTGCAAATGTATGGATTAGGGGGTAGGTTACTGAAAACAATGAAGAGTTTTTATGAGGATAGTGAGGCTCAGGTTAGAGAATGTAGGAGAGAGGGAGATTATTTCTTGGTAAAAGTAGGCTTTACACAGGGATGTGTGATGTCACCATAGTTGTTCAACATATATATAGATGGGGTTGTAAGAGAAGTGAATGCTCGGGTGTTGGCAAGACGTTTAGGGTTAAAAGATCAAGAATGTATTAACAAGCGGGAGTTGTCACATTTGCTTTTTGCTGATGACACTGTACTTTTAGGAGATTCTGAAGAGAAGCTGCAGAGGTTGGTGGACGAGTTTGGTAGGGTATGTAAAAGACGAAAATTGAAAGGAAACATAGGAAAGAGTAAGATGATGAGGATAACAATAAAAATAGGTATTAAAAATTGTATATAAGATTGGAGGGAAGGAGTGTCGAGGAAGTGAATGCATTTAGATATTTGGAAATGACTTGTCAGCAGATGGGTCTATGAAAGACGAGAGCAACATGCGGTGTGAATAGAAATTAGGAGGTGTGGGGTTACTAATAGTATTATCTAGAGGGCTGAAGAGAAGCTGTTGAGGCGGTTCGGACATTTAGAGAGGCTGGAACGAAGTCGAATGACTTGGAGAGCGTATAAATCTGCAGTGGAAGAAAGGCAGGGTAGGGCTCGGCCTAGGAAAGGTTGGAGGGAGGGCGTACAGGAGGTTTTGTGTGAGAAGGGCTTAGACTTCCAGCAAGCATGGGTTAGCGTGTTAGATGAAAGTGGAGACAAATGTTTTTTTATGACTTAACTTGCTGTAGGAGTGTGAGCGAGGTAACATTTATGAAGGGATTCAAAGAGAGCGGCAGCCTTGAGTCCTGGAAGAAGGGTGTTGATAAGTTGCAGCTCTAGAACTGTAGTGTAGGCGCACCTCTGGCAAGACGGTGATGGAGTGAATGATGTTAAAAGTTTTTCTTCTTTTTCAGGTCACGCTGCCTTGGAGGGAAATGGCTGATGTGTTAATAAAAAAATAAGGCTTAATATTCTGTTGCTGGGTTCTAGGTTATGTTGATTTACACTTTAAAGTTACAAATATTTTTGCATAAATTTTATGCACACAGTGAATGAACATGAGGAAGCGTCGTAAGAGGCGACTAACATGCCTGAAGCAAGGGGTTAGTAACCCCTTCTCCGGTCTAAATTAGTAAAATGACCAAGAAAGAGAACTTAAATGTGGATTGACAGTCCGTGGATGCAGTTTGGGAGTGAAGAAAGAATTGATTGCAAATGTGATAAATGAAAAGCTGGATGTACTAGCTTTAAGCGACACAAAGCTACAAGTGGTAGAACAGCTTTAGTGGAAAGATGTCAATGGGATGAGGTCAAGTGTATCTGAAAGAAACAGAGCTAAGAAATGAGTAGCGGTAATAATAAATGATCAATTATGAACAGAAAAGAGGGAATTAAAATGTATAAACTAAAAATGTTATGCAGATTAAGGAAGGGAGGTGAATAGCGGCCAATAGTAAGTGATAGTAAGTGATTTGGGAGATGTTAAGCGAGCGTTTAATGAGTTTTGAACCAAGATAATTATTGTATGGGGACCTAAATGTTAAAGTGGTAGAAACTATTGTAGAAGGTATAGTGGGTAAGGTTGGAGTGCCAGGGGTAAATGATAATGGGGGATGTCTAGTTGGACTATGTATAGAAAAAGGTTTGGCAATAGGTAATACAAACTTTGAAAAACAAGATAAATAAGTAAGCAAGACATGGCATGATAATAGCAGTTTGTTGCGCTATGCATAACTAGATAATAGGTTGATGGGTAGACTTCTGAAAATGTATGTTTTTAGAGGGGCGACTGATACATCGTATTATTATTCGGTTGTAGCTACAATGAGAACAAAAGGTAGAAGGGGTTAAAATGAGAAAGTCATCAGTGGGTAAGAGAGATAAGAAAGTTTATATATTAAAGGAGTAGATACTTAGGGTAAGATACAAGCAACTACTGGGAGTAAGGTGGTCTAGAGAGAATACAGACAATGAAGTGGTGGTGGTCGATGAGGAATGGGCTCGATTTAGGAATACAGTATTAGAGCGTTCAGCAGAAGTTTGTGGGTATAGGAGGCTTGGAGTGGGAAGGAAAAGGAGCGAATGGTGGAATGACTGGTTGAAGAGGAAGGTGAGGGAGAGAACGTTAGCATATGAGAGGCTTTCACAAAGTAGAAGTGATATACAAAGTGTGGAGAATATGGAAAGCAAAAAAAAAAAATGAGGTTAAAAGTGGTGAGGACGTAAAAAGTGAGAACTGATGAGTGTGTGTATGTGAGGCTTTATCAACAAATTATGCTGAAAATAAGAAAAAGTTTTGGAGAGATCAGGAAGCTGAGACGGAGGCACTTGGAAGACGGAAGGATTATTATGAAGAGTTGTTGAATATCAGTGAGCAGAAGGACGCAGAGATTTCTTGCACTGGGCAGACAGGTATAAGGAAGAGCCAGATTGAGTGTGTGAAAAATACATGATGCAGTGGGTATAATGAAAAAGGGTAAAGACAGATATCTTAAAAACTGGTGGGAATGTAGTGCTGGAGTAGTTGGTGCATTTATCCATTATAAGCACAAATGGTTGAAAAGGTGCCCAGGGATTGGCAGAGAGCATGCGTAGTCCCATTGCATTAGGGAAATAGGCCTGTTGAATATCTCTGATAAGACAGAGAGCAGGAGTGAAGAGCAACAAGGAGATTTTCAGGAAGAGTGTAGCTTCAGTGTGTACACTGAAGCATATAACTTAACAATACTTTCATTTATGTATGGAACTTTTCATTGGATTTACAGAATGGTATATAATGTGGATTGCACGGCTCGATTAGGGTATGTAAGAGAGAGGGAGATTTTTTTCCAGTAAAAGTAACTCTCAGACAGGGATGTGTGATTCCATCATTTGTTATTTAACATATTTACAGCTGGGGTTTTAAAAGAAGTGAACGCTAGGTATTGGGAAGAGGAGTGGGGTTAAAAGTTATTGAACCTTTTACAAAGTTTCTCTTTGCCGATGCCACGGTTCTTGTGGGAGAGTCTGAAAAGTAGCTGTAAAGGTTAGTAGACGTATTTGTGAAGGTATAACATACCTTCACAAATACGTCTACTAACCTTTACAGGACTAACCTACTAACCTTTACTAACCTTTACAGAATGAAATTAAAAGTGAACATAGGAAAATCACGCGAATGAAGTATCAAAAATGTAGGCAATGAAAGATGGATATAGATTGGAGGGAAAGATTATAAAGTAAGTAAATCTATTCAGCCATATGGGAATGAATTTGTCAGCGGATGGTTCTGTGAGAGACGAGATGAACCATAAAGTAATGAAGGGAAAAAAGTGGTGGTTCATGGAGGCATCTGTTGGAGACGATTAACCTATCCTTGAAGCAAAAAAGGGTTTGTACAGGGGTACTATCATTGTATTATGGGTCTGAACATGGGTTTTTAAATGTTGCTGCAAGGAGGATGAAGACAGTGGCTAATTGGTTTTGAGGGTAATATGTGTGGTGAATATTATGCAGAGAATCCGAGTTTGGAAGTAGAAGTAGTTACAGAATTAACAAATCTACTATTCAGTAGGCTGAGGAGGAGCGTGTTGAGATGGTTCGGAATATTCAGAAGGTGGACTAGAATAGGATGACTAGGAGACAAAGAAGGAAGGAGGGCTAACGTCATCTTAGAAAGGACGGAGAAGATTTTGAGTGTTAGAGTTTTGGGCATCAAAGAGACTTGTGGGGGGTTTATTTAGCATGAAACACAGACGGAGGCGGAGATTTTATAATAAAATGTGCCATTGATGTGAAACAAGGCAACGTTTTGAAGTGACTCAGAGAAACCTTTTTAGCCTGAACTTGAGTGCTGAGGTGGGAAGGAGAGGTTCGCAATCTCAAAAAGAAAAAAAGGATGGTGATGCTGCATTGTGGAAGGTCAACTGAACTTGGATGTCATACCGTTCTTCTGAGTAGACTGTGAAAAAAGAATTACGATTTTAAGTATTTCCCTCTCTTTCGTGTCCCCTAACCACGGTGGGAGATGACCCTATATTTACAAAGAGGTGAGTGGGCACCTAAGATGATACTATAAGCAATGTTGTTCTTTGGAATAAATTTATAAAAATTAACAGAAAAAATAGAAAGCCAATCTGCGTACTCAGTAGGAATCTACAGGAATTTTGCACAGTAAAAATACATCTATTAAAATGCGCCTTTTGAACCTATTTAATCCTTAAAAAATTGAAGTCTCACTGGAGTCTACTCAGGAGGATCCCGGGGGATGAACGCCCCCGCAGCCGTCCAATGACCAAGCTCCTGGTGGATAGGGCCTGATCGAATGAGGCCAGTTTACTGCTGGTCGCACGTAGTCCAACGTACGAGCCATAGACCGGCTGATCCGGGACTGACTTTAGGTATCTGTTCAGCTTCCTTTCGAAGACAACCAGGGATTTATTTCAGTTTTTAGTAAAATGTTCCTTGGTCTCAGAGGTTGTGCTGACTTAAACAGAAGTTGTGCTCACTTAAACACAGGGGTTGAGCTCACTTAAACATAGAGGTTTTGCTCACTTAAACACAGAGGTTATGCTCACTTAAACACATAGGTTGTGCTCACTTAAACACAGGGGTTGAGCTCACTTAAACATAGAGGTTTTGCTCACTTAAACACAGAGGTTTGCTCACTTTAACACAAGTTTTGCTCAATAAACAAGAGGTTGCGCTCACTTAAACACAGAGGTTGTGCTTCACTTAAACACAGAGGTTCAGCTAACTTACAACACAGAGGTTTGTGCTCACTTAAATACAGAGGTTGTGCCTCACTTAAAACGCAGAGGTTGTGGCTCCTTAAACACAGAGGTTGTGCGCACTAAACACAGAGGTTTGTGCTCACATATAAACACACAAGAAGTTGGTGCTCACTTAAACACAGAGGTTGTGCTCACTTAAATACAGAGGTTGTGCTCACATTAAATACAGATGTTTATGGGCTCACTTAAACGCAGAGGTTGTGCTCACTTAAACACAGGGGTTGTGCTCACTTAAATACAGAGGTTATGCTCACTTAAACGCAGAGGTTGTGCTCACTTAAACACAGAGGTTGTGCTCACTTAAACACAGAGGTTCAGCTAAACTATTAACACAGAGGTTGTCTCACTTAAACACAGAGGTTGTGCCTCACTTAAACCAGAGGTTATGCTCACTTAAACACATGAGGTTGTGCTGCACTTAAACACGAGAGGATTGTGCTCACTTAAACATGGAGGGTTGTGCTCACTTAACACATAGGTTGTGTGCTCTCATAAACACAGAGGTTGGGCTTCACTTAAACTAGAGGTTGTGCTCAAACATAGAGTTCCAGCTAACTTAAACACAGAGGTTGTTGCTCCACTTAACACAGAGTTGTTGCTCACTTAAACATACAGAGGTTATATGCTCACTTAAACACAGAGGTTCAGCTAACTAAACACTAGAGGTTGTGCTCACTTAAACACAGAGGTTAGGCTCACTTAAACCAGAGGTTATGCTCACTTAAGCAACAAAGGTTGTGATCACGTTAAACACAGAGGTTTTGTGCTCACTAAACAATAGAGTTTTGTGCTCACTTTAAACCTAGAGGTCTGCTAACTTAAACTCAAGAGGTTGTGCTCACTTAAACACAAGGTTGTGCTCACTTAAACCACAGAGGTTATGCACACTTAAACACGGATGTTGTGCCACTTAAACACAGAGGGTTTGTGCCTCACTTAAACATAGAGGTTGTGCTCACTTAAACACAGAGGTTGTGCTCACTTAAACACAGAGGTTGTGCTCACTTAAACACAGAGGTTATGCTCACTTAAACACAGAGGGTTGTGCTCACTTAAACACACAGTTGTGCTCACTTAAACCACAGAGGTTTTGCTCACTGTAAACACAGGAGTTATGCTCAACTTAAACACAGAGGTTGTGCTCACTTAAACACAGAGGTTATGCTCACTTAAACACAGAGGTTGTGCTCACTTAAACACAGAGGTTATGCTCACTTAAACACAGAGGTTGTGGCTTCCACATAAACACAGAGTTATGCTCACTTAAAACACAGAGGTAGTGCTCACATAAACACAGCGGTGTGGCTCAACTTAACACAGAGGTTGTGCTCACTTAAACACAGAGTATGCTCACTTAAATACAGCGTTGTGCTCACTCTTAAACACAGAGGTTATCTCATTTAAACACAAGGTTGTGCTCACGTTAAACACAAGAGTTTATGCTCACTTAAACACAGAGTTATGCTCACTTAAACACAGAGGTTTTGCACACTTAAACATAGAGTAGTGCACACTTAAACACAGAGGTTGTGCTCCCTAAACACAGAGTTTATGCACACTTAAACACAGAGGTTGTGCCACGAATAAACACAGAGGTTGTGCTCACTAAACCCAGAGGTTGTGCTCACCTGTAAACACAGAGGGTTATGCTCACTTAAATCACAGAGGGGTATGTGCTCACTTAAACACAGAGGTTAATGCTCACTTAAACACAGAGGTGTGCTCACTTAAACACAGAGGTCATGCTCACTTAAAACACAGAGGTTATGCTGCACTTAAACACAGAGGTAGTGCTCACTTAAACATAGAGGTTGTGTGCTCACTTAAAACACAGAGGTTGTTGCTCACTAACGCAGAGGTTGTGTCCACATGTTTGTATATTTTGTATGTCACGACAATATATATATATATATATATATATATATATAAATATATCTAATATTAAATATATATATATTATAAATATATATAAAATATATATATATATATATAATATATATATATATATATATAAATAAAATATAAAAAAATATATATATGCAATAAGATCACAGTAAACAGGTGATTTCAAATATGCAATACAACCAACTCGAAAGAAATAGATAAATTCCAAGCGCTTCAGTGACTACTCACAAAAACAAGGACTATGGAAGTGAAGCATCCAAGAAGCTATATAAAAGGGGGGTCGGCCTGCACCTCACTATCAGATTCCACAACGTTAAACACGTGACCGCTGACACCTCACTGACCCGAGCTTGTTGCTGACGAGGGTACTGAGCTGGACACCTCACAGACATCGTGCTTGATTGATGCGAGGTACTGTGTTGACACCTCACTGACCCGTGCTTTGTTGATGACGAGGACTGTGCTGACACCTCACTAGACCCGAGCTTGTTATGACGAGGGGTACTGTGCTGACACCTCACTGACCCCGTGCCTTGTTTGATGTACAAGGGTACTGTGCTGACAACCTGACTGACCCAATGCTTGTTGATGAAGAGGTACTTGTGCTGACCCTCACTGAACCCGTGCTTGTGATGACGAGAGGTAGATGTGCTGACACCTCACTGACCCGTGCTTGTTGATGAAGAGGGTACTGTGCTGACACCTCACTGACCCGTGCTTGTTGATGACGAGGGTACTGTGCTGACACCTCACTGACTCGTGCTTTGTTGATGACAGGTTACTGTGCTGACACCTCACTGACTCGTGCTTGTTGATGACGAGGGTACTGTGCTGACACCTCACTGACCCGTGCTTGTTGATGAAGAGGGTACTGTGCTGACACCTCACTGACCCGTGCTTGTTGATGACGAGGGTACTGTGCTGACACCTCACTGACTCGTGCTGTTGATGACAGGGTACTGTGCTGGACACGCGTCACCTCACTGAGACCCGTGCTTGTTTGATGAGAGGGTACTGTGGCTGACACCCCTCACTGACCCGTGCTTGTTGATGACGAGGGTACTGTGCTGACACCTCACTGACTCGTGCTTGTTGATGACGAGGGCACTGACACATCACTGACTCGTGCTTGTTGATGACGAGAGTACTGTGCTGACACCTCACTGACCCGTGCTTGTTGATGACGAGGGTAACTGTGCTGACACCTCATTGACTCCGTGTGCCTGTTTGATGACGATGGTACCGTGCTGACCACCTCACTGACCCGTGGCTTGTGAACGAGGGTACTGTGCTGACACCTCACGACCCGTGCTTGATGAACACGAGGGTAAACTGTGCTGACACCGTCACTGAACCCGTGCTTGTTGATCACGAGGGTACTGTGCTGACACCTCACTGACCCGTGCTTGTTGATCACGAGGGTACTGTGCTGACACCTCACTGACCCGTGCTTGTTGATGACCGAGGGTAACTGTGTCTGACACCATCACTGACCGTGCTGAATGATCACGATGGTACTGTGCAGACACCTCACTGACCCGTGCTTGTTTGATCACGAGGGTAACTGTGCTTACACCTCACGGAACCCGTGCTTGTTTATGACGAGGGTACTGTCTGACACCTCATTGACCCGTGCCCTGTTTTTGTGACGAGGTACCGTGCTGACACATCACTGACCCCGTCTTGTTGATGACAGGGTACTGTGCTGACACCTTCACAGACACCGGCTTGTTGGATGACGAGGTACTGGGCTGACACCTCACTGACCCGTGCTTGTTGATCACGAGGGTACCGTGCTGACACCTCACTGACCCGTGCTTGTTGATGACGAGGGTACTGTGCTGACACCTCACTGACCCGTGCTTGTTGATCACGAGGGTACTGTGCTGACACCTCACTGACCCGTGCTTGTTGATCACGAGGGTACTGTGCTGACACCTCACTGACCCGTGCTTGTTGATCACGAGGGTAGCTGTCTGACCCACAACGACCCGTGCTTGTTGATCACGAGGGTACTGTGCTGACACCTCACTGACTCGTGCTTGTTGATGACGAGGGCACTGACACATCACTGACTCGTGCTTGTTTATGACGAGGATACTGTGCTGACACCTCACTGACCCGTGCTTGTTGATGACGAGGGTACTGTGCTGACACCTCACTGACCCGTGCTTGTTGATGACGAGGGTACTGTGCTGACACATCACTGAACCCTCTGCCTTGTTGATGACGAGGGGTACTGTGCTGACACCCCTCACAGACTCGTGCTTTGTTGATGACGAGGGCACTGACCACACATCACTGACTCGTGCTTGTTGATGACGAGGGAACTGTGCTGACACCTCACTGACTCGTGCTTGTTGATGACGAGGGCACTGACACATCACTGACTCGTGCTTGTTGATGACGAGGGTACTGTGCTGACACCTCACTGACCCGTGCTTGTTGATGACGAGGGTACTGTGCTGACACCTCACTGACCCGTGCTTGTTGATGACGAGGGCACTGTGCTGACACCTCACTGACCCGTGCTTGTTGATGACGAGGGTACTGTGCTGACACCTCACTGACCCGTGCTTGTTGATGACGAGGGTACTGTGCTGACACCTCACTGCATGTCAGTGAGGTGTTGGATTGGTTGTGTGGTGATGGATTGGTTGTGAGGGTGATGGTCTGGTGGTGAGGGTGATGGTCTGGTGGTGAGAGTGATGGACTGGTGGTGAGGGTGATGGTCATGTGGTTAGGGTGATGCATTGGTGGTGAGGGTGATGGACTGGTGAGGAGGGTGATGGACTGGTGGTGAGGGTTATGGACTGTGGTGAGGGTGATGACTGCTGATGAGAGTGAAGTTCTGGAGGGAGAGTGATGACAGGTAGTAACCGTGATGGACAGGTGTGTGAGGTTGAAGTACTTTGGTGAGAGTGAAGGTCTATGTGGTGAGGAGATGGACTGGTGGTGAGAGTGATGGACTTGCGTGACGGGTGATGCACTATGTGGTGAGGGTGATGGACTGGTGGTAGGGTGATTGACTGGTGGTGAGGGTGTGGTCTGGGGTTGAGGGTGTGGACTGTGTGAGGGTGATGATTGGTGGGTTAGGGGTATGGACTGGTGTGAGAGTGATGGACTGTGGTGAGGGTGATGGACTGGTGGTGAGGTGGATGGACTGGTTGGGGAGTGATGGACTGGTTTTGAGGGATGGACTAGTGGTGCGGGTGATGGACTGGTGTGAGGGTGATGGACTGGTGGTGAGAGTGATGGACTGGTGGGTGAGGGTATGGACTAGTGTGAGGGTGATGGCTGGTGGTGAGGGTGATGGACTGTGGTAGGAGAAGGACCTATGGTGAGGTGATGGACTGGGTGTGAGGGAGATGGACTGGTTGTTGGGAGTGATGGACTGTGTTTAGGTGATGGACTGGTGGTGAGGAGATGGACAGTGTAGATGGTGATGACTGGTGGTTTGAGGGTGATGACTGGTTGTGGGAGAGATGGACTGGTGGTTAGGGTGATGGACTGTTGTGAGAGTGATGGACCTAGTGGTGAGGTGATGGATGGTGGAGAGGGTGATGGACTGTGGTGAGGGTGCTAACTGACGGTGAGGGTGATGGACTGTGGTGAGGGTTTGGACTGGTGGTGGAGGGTGGGGATGACTGTGTTGAGGGTGATGGACTTGTTGTGAGGGTGACGGATGTGGTGAGGTGAATGGAATGGTGGTGAGGGTGTATGGACTGTGTGAGGGTGATGGAACCTGGTGTAGCGGGTGATGGACTGGTGGTGAGGGTGATGGACTTGTGTGAGTGTGATGGACGTGGTGAGGTGACGGACTGGTGGTGAGGGTGATGGACTGGTGTGAGGTGATTGACTGGTGGTGAGGGTGACGACTGGTGGTGAGGGTGATGGACTGGTGGTGAGAGTGAGGGACCTGGAGGGTGAGGTGATGAATGGTGGTGGATGTGATTACGGTGGTGAGGTGATGGAACGGTGGTTAGGGTGATGAACTGTGGTGATGTTGATGGACTGGGAGAGGTCTGGACTAGTGGTAGTTTGATGTACTGTTGTGAGAGTGAGGACAGGTGGTGAGGGTGATGGTACGGTTGTGAGAGTGAAGGATGGTTGTGAGGGTATGATACTGTGGTGGAGAGTGATGGACTGGTGGTGATGGTGAAGGACTGGTGGTGAGAGTGAATGGGACTGTTGTGAGGTGATGGACAGGTGGTGAATTTGATTGGGACTGTGTGGTGAGGGTGAGGACTGGTGGTGAGAGTGAATGGACTGGTGGTGAGGGTGATGGACTGATGTGAGAGTTGATGACTTGTGTGAGGGTGATGACTGGTGGTGAGAGTGAAGGACTGGTGGTTGAGGGTTGATGGACTGGTGGTGAGAGTGATGGACTGGTGGTGAGGGTGATGAGGACAGTGGTGAGAGAGAAGGACTGGTGGCTGAGGGTGGTTGGACTGTGGTGAGGGTGATGGACATGTTGGTGAGGGTATGTACTGGTGGTGAGAGTGGATGGACTGGTGTGAGGGTGCTGGACTGATGGGTGAGAGTGATGGAACCTGGTGGTGAGGTGCTGGACTGGTGGTGAGGTGAATGGACCTGGTGGTTGGGTGATGTACTGTGGTGATAGTGATGGACTGGTGTGAGGTGATGGGGACTGATGGTGAAGGAAGTGATGAAACTGGTGTGAGGTGATGGACTGGTGGTGAGGGTGAATGGACTGGTGGTGAGGGTGATGGACTGTGGTGAGGGTGATGGCCTGGTGGTGACGTTTTAATGAACTGTTGGTTGAGGGTGATGGACTCGTGTGAGGGTGATGGACTGGAGTTGGAGGTTAAGGAGACTGGTGGGGAGGGTGATGGGACTGGTGTGAGGTTGATTGACTGGTGTTGAGGTGATGGACTGGAGGTGAGGAGATGGACTGGAGGTGAGTTTGGAATGTAGCTGGTGGTGAGAGTGAAGGACTAGGTTGTGAGGGTGATGGACCAGGGGGTGAGGTAGATGTACTGTGTGAAGTGATGGACTGGTGTTGACGGTGATAGGACTAGTGGGAGGGTTATGACGGTGGTTGAGTGGTGTTGTACAGGAGGTGAGAGTGAAGACTTGGTGGTGAGGGTGATTGACTATGGTTAGGGTGACAAGGAAACTGGTGTGAGGGTGATGACTGGTGGTGAGTTTTGATGTATGCTGGTGGTGAGAGTGATGGACAGGTTGTGAGGTGAGGACTGTGTGAGGGAGATGTCTGGTGTGAGAGAGAATGGACTGGTGGTGCGGGTGATGGACTAGTGGTGAGGGTGATGGACTGGTGGTGAGGGTGATGGACTAGTGGTGAGAGTGATGGACTGGTGGTGAGGGTGATGGACTAGTGGTGAGGGTGATGGACTAGTGGTGAGGGTGATGTACTGGTGGTGAGAGTGATGGACTAGTGGTGAGGGTGATGGAACTAATTGGAGCGGGTGATGGACTGGTGTGAGGGTTGATGGACTGGTGGTGAGTTGATGTACTGGTGTGAGAGTGTCGTGGACTGGTTGTGAGGGTGATGCCTGGTGGTGAGGTGATGGACAGGTCGTGAGGGAGATGGACCTGGTGGTGGATGGTTATCGACTGGTGGTGAGGGTGATGGACTGTGTGAGGGTGATGGAAAACAAAAAAATTTTAGGGTGGTTGAGGTGTATGTGACTGGTGTGAGGGTGACGGACTGGTGGTGAGGGTGATTAACTGTGTGG
The DNA here is from genome assembly GCF_026875155.1 of Cherax quadricarinatus. NCBI lineage: Eukaryota > Metazoa > Arthropoda > Malacostraca > Decapoda > Parastacidae > Cherax > Cherax quadricarinatus. The sequence continues at coordinate 119,392 of NW_026466971.1, forward strand.
GAGGTATGGAACTTTGGTGAGGGAGATGGACTGGTGGTGAGGTGAGATGGGAATGGTGGTGAGGGTGATGGACTGGTGTGAGGTGAAGGGACTGGTGGTTGAGGGTGACGGACTGGATGGTGAGGGTGATGGACAGGTGGTGGGAGTGATGGACTGGTGAGAGGGTGAAGGACCTGAGTGAGGTGACGGACTGGTGGTGAGGGAGGCTTGGACTGGTGTGCGGGGTGAAGGACTGTGTGAGGGGATGGCTGGTGGTGAGGGTGATGGACTGGTGGTGAGGGTGATGGGACTGTGTGTGAGGGTGATGGTCTGGTGGTGAGGTGATTGGTCTGGTGGTGGGAGTGAATGGACTTGAGGAGTGGAGAATGGAACTGGTGGTGAGGGTGATGACTGTGGAGAGGGTGATGGACTTGTGGTGAGGTTGATGGACTGGTAGGTGAGGGTGATGGACTGGTGTGGAGGTGAATGGGACTGTTTGAGAGTGGTATGGACTGTTTTTGAGGTGATGACCTAGGTGTGAAGGGTGATGACTGGTGTTGGGTGCTGACAGTGCGTGAGTTTGATGTACTGGTGGGTGAGGGTGATGGACCTGGTGCAGGGTGATGGACTGGTGGTTGAGGTGAAGGACTGGTGTTAAGGGTGATGGACAGTGGTGATGGTGATCGACTGGTGTGAGGGTGACGGAATTGTGGGAGGGTGATGGAATGTGTGGAGGGTGATGGAATGGTGTAATGGTGATGGACTGGTTAGAGAGGGTGATGACTATTGGTGAGGTGAAGGACTGGTGAGTGAGGTGAAGGACTGGTGGGGAGTATTCTGATGACTGGTGGTGAGGGGTGATGGACTGGTGGTGAGGGTGTGATGGCAGGAGGAGATGATATTGACTGGTGGTGAGGGGATGGACTGGTGGAGAGGGTGATGAACTGGTGTGTGAGGTGATGGACTGGTGGTGAGGTGATGGACTGGTGGGGAGGGTGATGAACTGGTGGTGAGAGTGATGGAACTGGTGTGAGGTGATGGACTGGTGGGGAGGGTGATGGACTGGAGGTGAGGTGGTGATGACTGGTGTGAGGTGATGGACTGGTGGGGAGGGTGATGAACATGGTGGTGAGGTGATGGTCTGGTGTGGTGACGTGATTGGACTGGTGGTGAGTTGGATGACTGTGGTGAGGGAGATGGCCAGGTGGGGAGGTGATAGGACTGGTTGGTGAGGTTGATGACAGGAGGGAGGAGATGAACTGGTGGTGAGGGTGATGGACTGGTGTGAGGGTTGATGGACTGGTGGGGAAGGGTGATGGACTGTGTTTCCAGAAAGTCCATCTGAGTCCCCATCGAAGACACCCTTCCAAACGTCCCTTACTGGTGATGGTGTTGTGGGTGATGGGGAAGGACTAGTGGGAGGTGGGTGATGGACTGGTATGATGGTGATAGACTGGTGTGAGGTAATGTACTGGTAGTGAGGATGATGGACTGGTTGTGCGGGTGATGTACTGGTGGGGAGGTTGAAGGACTGGATTCCAGCAAGTCCATCTGTGTCCCCTCATATGAAACTCCTCCTTCAAACACTTCCCTTGCTGTGAGTGTTGTGGTGAGGGGGAAGGACTTGTAGGATGGGTGATGGGACAAGTGGTAAGGGTGGATGGACTCGATGTGAGAGGTAATGGACTGGTAGTGAGGGAGATGGACTGGTGGTAAGGGTGATGGACTAGTGGTGAGGAGATCGACTGTGGTGATGGTGGACTGGTGGTGAGGGTGACAGTTGGTGAGTGATGGACTTGTTGAGGGTGATTGACTGTGTGTGAGGGTGATGGACTGGTGGTGAGGGAGATGGACGGTGAGTGAGGGTGAGGTCCTGGTGGTGAGGGAGATGACTGGTGGAAGCGGGCTGTTTGTTTGTGTTTTGTGTGTGTGTTTTGCTTCCCAGGTTCCATGTCTCCCAGGAGACCAATCTGCGGGCCCTCAGAAGAACTTTCCTTCCTCACTTCTCCAGGTTCAGCAGGTGTTGCCCTCCCCAGTGACCTTGCATGGGTGGGAACTTGGTCTTGTCTAGCTTCTAGACTGTCGAGAACTGTCAGTTGGTGAATTACAAAGGAGGGGCACACAGAAATCAGCGTCTGGTAATTACACCCACCAAGACAGCCTGGAACAGTAGACCAGCCAGACGAGACTGAGCTGCCTCCCAACTCGCACCAAGCTAGTTAACTGATTTATAAAACCTCTCGGACTACTATTTATGTTTCTAACGCGTTAATGTTAATGTTCATTATATTTTTACTTACTTTTTTAGCTATATAAGTGTTGTAGTTCGTTCATATGTCCACAAATAAGCAGCTTGCATGAACTCTAACACTCACACACACACACACACACAGCAGCACAAACACACACACACACACACAAACCATTCCCATACGCATTTCTGCTTTTTCTCTCAACTTCTCATAAAATTAATTGTATTGCATAGGGCAAATAAAACGTAGAAAAATTTATAGAATATATTCAAGTATATTTTTAGAATGTGAAGTGTAAAGACTTGAACAGTCTAAAAAAACCAGATAAGATAAGCAAAGAGACATTTTTTTTTTATTGCAAGTTTTTCTTGTGAAAGGCAGAACAGCAGGAAATAAATTTTTACAGTTAAATATGCCTCAGTTTTTAATTATTTCTTGGCTTCACTATCGTGATCCCTTAGAGATACCATACCCCCCCTCCTCTATACACATATACAACATACACACACACACACACAAACACACACACACAGACAGGACTACAAAGAGGACCTGGACAGGCTACAAGTCTGGTCCAGCAACTGGCTTCCTTGAGTTAAACGCTGCCAAATGCAAAGTCATGAAGGATTTGGGGAAGGGCAAAGAGACCGCAGACACAATATAGTTTTAGATGCCAAAGACCTGCAAACCTCACCTCAAGGAAAAAGGGATCTGGTGAGGTTATAATACCGAGCATATCTCCTGAGGCGCACATCTAATCAGATAACGTGCTGCAGCATACGGGCGCCTGGCAAACCTACGGATCGCTGTTAGTTCCGATTACCTCAGTAAGGATTCGTTAAGACTCCGTATACCATCTACGTCAGGCCCAAACAGGAGTATGCAGCCCAGTTTTTGGAATCCACACCTAGTCAGCTGTCAAGAAAATAGAGAAAGTGCAAGGTTTGCAACAAGCTAGTCCAGAGCTACAGGGATTGTCTATGAAGAACGGGTTAGGGAAATCGCCCTGACGACACTGAGGACCAGGAGGGTTCAGGGGAGACATTATAACGACATATAAAATACTGCGGCGGAAAAGACAGGTGGACAAAGACGGGAATGTTCCAGAGATGGGACACAGACACAAGAGGTCACAATTGGAAGCTGAAACTCAGATAATCAAAGGGATGTTAGTCAGAGGCCATGGAATAGCCTAGAAATTGAGTAGTGGAGGCAGGAACCATACATAGTTTTTAAGGCGAGGATGATAGAGCACATGGGCAGGGAGAGAGAGACCTAGTAGCAATCCAGTGAAGATGCTGGCCAGGAGCTGTGACTCGACCCCAGCAACCAACAAATAGGTGAGTACAAATAGGTGAGTACACACACACAACAGACATCACACACACACACAAACACCACACACTACACACACACACACACACATACATACACACACACACGCACCATCACACACACTCACACACACACAACACTACATACACACACACACACACATACACACACACACACACACAACACACACACACACACACCACATACATACACACACACATCACACTCACACACACACACACACACACACACGACCCACACATACATACACACACACACATACACATACATACACACACACACAAACACACACACACACACACACACACATACACACACAACACACACAACCCACCCACACACACACACACACATACATACACACACCACACACACACACAACACACACACGTACACACTCACACGACACCACACACATACACACACACACACAACAACGTACACACACACACACACACACACCACAACACACACACACACATGACACGCAGGAAGAGAGCAAAAGTAGTCCCAAACTTTAAAAAAGGAGACAGACATGAATCATTAAAAAACTACAACCAGTGTCACTGACAAGTATAGTATGCAAAATCATGGAGAAGATTATCATAAGAGTGGTGGAACACCTAGAAAGGGAACGATCTCACAACGCAGCCAAATGGTTTCAGGGACAGGGAAATCCTGTGTCACAAACCTACTGGAGTTCTATGACAGGTGACAGCAGTAAGAAAAGAAGAGAGGGGTGGTGGATTGCATTTTCTTTCTTGACAGCAAGAAGGCTTTGACACCAGTTCCACACAAGAGATGGTTGCAAAAACTGGAGACCAAGCAGGGATACAGGGAAGGCACTACAATGGAACAGGAATACTTGTCAGGAAGACAGCAGCGAGTCATGGGTACGTGGCGAGGGTGTCCAGAGTGGCACCTGTGACCAGCGGGGTCCCGCAGGGGTCAGTCCCAGGACCATGCAGTTTCCTGTGTATTTGTGAACGACATGACGAAGAATTAACCCTGAGTGTGTCCCTGTTTTGCAGATGACGTGAAGTTTGATGAGAAGAATTCACTTCGATCGAAGACCAGGCAGAACTACAAAGGGATCGGGACAGGCTGCAGACCTGGTGCAGCAATGGCTCCTGGATTCAATCCTACCAAGTGCAAAGTCATGAAGATTGGGGAAGGCAAAGAAGGCCCGCAACGGAGTACATCCTAGGTGGTCAGAGACTACAAAACCTCAACTCAAGGAAATATCTTGGGGGTGAGTAAAACACCATGCACATCTCCTGAATCGCACATCAACCAAATAACAGCTGCAGCATATGGGCGCCTACAAACCTCAGAACAGCCATTCCGACATCTTAATAAGGATCATTCAGGACCATACACCGTGTACGTTAGGCCCATATGAAGTATGCGGCACCAGTTTGGAACCCACACCTAGCCAAGCACGTGAAGAAACTAGAAGAAAGTGCAAAGGTTTGCAACAAGACTAGTCCCAGAGCTAAGAGGTATGTCCTACGAGGAGAGTTAAGTAAATCAACCTGACACACTGGAGTACAGGATAAGATAGAGGGGACATGATAAAACGACAAACAAAATACTGAGAGGAACTAGGACAAGGTGACAAAGACAGATGTTTCCAGAGATTGGACACAGTAACAAGGGACACAGTTGGAAGCAGAAGACACAGAAGCAATCACAGGGATTTAGGAAGTATATCTTCAGCTAATAAAAAGCATAGAGTAGTCAAGTAAGTTGAATAGTTTGGAAGCGGATGTAGTGAGGCAGGATCCATACATAGCTTTAAGCAGAGGTATGATAAAGCTCACGGCCAGAGGAGGTGACCAAGTAGCGATCAGTGAAGAGGCGGGCCAGGAGCTCGGACTCGACCCCCGCAACCTCAACTAGTGAGTACAACTAGATGATACACAACACACACACACACTCACACCTACATACAAACACACACACACATACCCACACATACACACAACACACACACAACACACACACACACACACCCACACACACACACACACACACACACACACACATACACCCACACACCACACACGTAACACACACACACACACACACACCACACACATACATATACACACACACACATCACACACACTACGTACAACAAACACACAAACACCACACACACACACACACACACACACACACACCATACATACAAAACACACACACACACACACCACACACTACATACACACACACCCACACACACAGTCACTACACACACACACACACAATCACACACACAAGCACAATTACAAACACACCACACAACACACACACACACACACACACACACACACACACTACATATTAAACAAGAACCCCCAAACACCACACACGTACACACACACACACACAATCACATAACCATACACACACAACACACACACACCATATCATACACACACACACATACACACACACACCACGTAAACACACACAAACACACACACACCATACATACACAACCACACACACACACACACACACACACACACATACACACACATACATACACACACACACACACACACACACATACATAAACACACCCACATACACACACAACACACGTACACACACACACACACACACACACACACACACATACATACACACACACCACACACACACACATACATAACACACACACACACAGCACACACACACACAACACACACACATACATACACATGCACACACACACACACTACACACACACCCACACACGTACAACACACACATCGACACACATAAATACACACACACACACACACAAACACACACATTACATACACACACACATCACACACTTACATACACACACACACACATACATACACACCCACACACACAAACACACACACACGTACACACACAAAAAACCCCCCAAACCCCCCACACACATACATACACATACACACAAGCATGCGTAGTCCCCATTGCATTAGGGAAATAGGCCTGATGAATATCTCTGATAGACAGAGAGCAGGAGTGAAGAGCAAACAAGGAGATTTTCAGTAAGATGTAAGCTTACAGTGTGTACACTGAAGCATATAACTTAACAATACTTTCATTTAATGTATGGAACTTTTCCATTTGGATTTACAGAATTGGGATATAATTGGATGCACGGCTCGATAGGTAAGTAAGAGATAGGGAGATTTTTTCCAGTAAAAGTAACTCTCAGACAGGGATGTGTGATTCCATCATTTGTTATTTAACATATTTACAGCTGGTGTTTTAAAAGAAGGTTAAACGCTAGGTATTGGGAAGAGAGTGGGTTAAAAGTTATTGAACCTTTTACAAAGTTTCTCTTTGCCGATCCACGGATCTTGTGTGGAGAGTCTGAAAAGTAGCTGTAAAGGTTAGTAGACGTATTTGTGAAGGTATAACATACCTTCACAAATACGTCCCCTACTAACATTTACATGACTAACCACTATACCTTTTACCTAACCTTTACAGAATGAAATTAAAAGTGAACATAGGAAAATCACGCGAATGAAGTATCAAAAATGTAGGCAATGAAAGATGGATATAGATTGGAGGGAAAAGATTATAAAGTAAGTAACTCTATTCAGCTATGGGAATGAATTTGTCACGGATGTTTCTGTGAGAGACGAGATGAACCATAAAGTAATGAAGGGAAAAAAGTGGTGGTTCATGGAGGCATCTGTTGGAGACGATTAACCTATCCTTGAAGCAAAAAAGGGTTTGTACAGGGGTACTATCATTGTATTATGGGTCTGAACATGGGTTTTTAAATGTTGCTGCAAGGAGGATGAAGACAGTGGCTAATTGGTTTTGAGGGTAATATGTGTGGTGAATATTATGCAGAGAATCCGAGTTTGGAAGTAGAAGTAGTTACAGAATTAACAAATCTACTATTCAGTAGGCTGAGGAGGAGCGTGTTGAGATGGTTCGGAATATTCAGAAGGTGGACTAGAATAGGATGACTAGGAGACAAAGAAGGAAGGAGGGCTAACGTCATCTTAGAAAGGACGGAGAAGATTTTGAGTGTTAGAGTTTTGGGCATCAAAGAGACTTGTGGGGGGTTTATTTAGCATGAAACACAGACGGAGGCGGAGATTTTATAATAAAATGTGCCATTGATGTGAAACAAGGCAACGTTTTGAAGTGACTCAGAGAAACCTTTTTAGCCTGAACTTGAGTGCTGAGGTGGGAAGGAGAGGTTCGCAATCTCAAAAAGAAAAAAAGGATGGTGATGCTGCATTGTGGAAGGTCAACTGAACTTGGATGTCATACCGTTCTTCTGAGTAGACTGTGAAAAAAGAATTACGATTTTAAGTATTTCCCTCTCTTTCGTGTCCCCTAACCACGGTGGGAGATGACCCTATATTTACAAAGAGGTGAGTGGGCACCTAAGATGATACTATAAGCAATGTTGTTCTTTGGAATAAATTTATAAAAATTAACAGAAAAAATAGAAAGCCAATCTGCGTACTCAGTAGGAATCTACAGGAATTTTGCACAGTAAAAATACATCTATTAAAATGCGCCTTTTGAACCTATTTAATCCTTAAAAAATTGAAGTCTCACTGGAGTCTACTCAGGAGGATCCCGGGGGATGAACGCCCCCGCAGCCGTCCAATGACCAAGCTCCTGGTGGATAGGGCCTGATCGAATGAGGCCAGTTTACTGCTGGTCGCACGTAGTCCAGCAAACCGTACGAGCCAAAGACCGGCTGATCCGGTACTGACTTTAGGTATCATGTTCCGCTTTCTTTCGAAGACAACCAGGATTTATTTCAGTTTTTAGTATAATGTCCGTGGTCTCAGAGGTTGTGCGACTTAAACATAATTGTGCTCACTTAAACACAGGGTTGAGCTCACTAAAACATAGAGGTTTCGCCACTTAAACACAGAGGTTATGCTCCACTTAAACACATAGGTTGTGCTCACTTAAAACACAGGGGTTGAGCTCACTAAACATGAGGTTTTGTTCACTTAAACACAGAGGTTTGCTCACTTTAACACAAGTTTTGCTCAATAAACAAGAGGTTGCGCTCACTTAAACACAGAGGTTGTGCTCACTTAAACACAGAGGTTCAGCTAACTTACAACACAGAGGTTTGTGCTCACTTAAATACAGAGGTTGTGCCTCACTTAAAACGCAGAGGTTGTGGCTCCTTAAACACAGAGGTTGTGCGCACTAAACACAGAGGTTTGTGCTCACATATAAACACACAAGAAGTTGGTGCTCACTTAAACACAGAGGTTGTGCTCACTTAAACACAGAGGTTGTGCTCACTTAAACACAGATGTTGGGCTCACTTAAACGCAGAGGTTGTGCTCACTTAAACACAGGGGTTGTGCTCACTTAAATACAGAAGGTTATGCTCACTTAAAAAAACGCAGAGTGTTGTGCTCACTTAAACACAGAGGTTGTGCTCACTTAAACACAGAGGTTCTGCTAACTTAAACACAGAGGTTGTGCTCACTTAAACACAGAGGTTGTGCCTCACTTAAACCAGAGGTTATGCTCACTTAAACACATGAGGTTGTGCTGCACTTAAACACGAGAGGATTGTGCTCACTTAAACATGGAGGGTTGTGCTCACTTAACACATAGGTTGTGTGCTCTCATAAACACAGAGGTTGGGCTTCACTTAAACTAGAGGTTGTGCTCAAACATAGAGTTCCAGCTAACTTAAACACAGAGGTTGTTGCTCCACTTAACACAGAGTTGTTGCTCACTTAAACATACAGAGGTTATATGCTCACTTAAACACAGAGGTTCAGCTAACTAAACACTAGAGGTTGTGCTCACTTAAACACAGAGGTTAGGCTCACTTAAACCAGAGGTTATGCTCACTTAAGCAACAAAGGTTGTGATCACGTTAAACACAGAGGTTTTGTGCTCACTAAACAATAGAGTTTTGTGCTCACTTTAAACCTAGAGGTCTGCTAACTTAAACTCAAGAGGTTGTGCTCACTTAAACACAAGGTTGTGCTCACTTAAACCACAGAGGTTATGCACACTTAAACACGGAGGTTGTGCTCACTTAAACACAGAGGTTGTGCTCACTTAAACATAGAGGTTGTGCTCACTTAAACACAGAGGTTGTGCTCACTTAAACACAGAGGTTGTGCTCACTTAAACACAGAGGTTATGCTCACTTAAACACAGAGGTTGTGCTCACTTAAACACACAGTTGTGCTCACTTAAACCACAGAGGTTTTGCTCACTGTAAACACAGGAGTTATGCTCACTTAAACACAGAGGTTGTGCTCACTTAAACACAGAGGTTATGCTCACTTAAACACAGAGGTTGTGCTCACTTAAACACAGAGGTTATGCTCACTTAAACATAGAGGTTGTGGCTTCCACATAAACACAGAGTTATGCTCACTTAAAACACAGAGGTAGTGCTCACATAAACACAGCGGTGTGGCTCAACTTAACACAGAGGTTGTGCTCACTTAAACACAGAGTATGCTCACTTAAATACAGCGTTGTGCTCACTCTTAAACACAGAGGTTATCTCATTTAAACACAAGGTTGTGCTCACGTTAAACACAAGAGTTTATGCTCACTTAAACACAGAGGTTATGCTCACTTAAACACAGAGGTTGTGCTCACTTAAACATAGAGGTTGTGCTCACTTAAACACAGAGGTTGTGCTCCCTAAACACAGAGTTTATGCACACTTAAACACAGAGGTTGTGCCACGAATAAACACAGAGGTTGTGCTCACTAAACCCAGAGGTTGTGCTCACCTGTAAACACAGAGGGTTATGCTCACTTAAATCACAGAGGGGTATGTGCTCACTTAAACACAGAGGTTAATGCTCACTTAAACACAGAGGTGTGCTCACTTAAACACAGAGGTCATGCTCACTTAAAACACAGAGGTTATGCTGCACTTAAACACAGAGGTAGTGCTCACTTAAACATAGAGGTTGTGTGCTCACTTAAAACACAGAGGTTGTTGCTCACTAACGCAGAGGTTGTGTCCACATGTTTGTATATTTTGTATGTCACGACAATATATATATATATATATATATATATATATAAATATATCTAATATTAAATATATATATATTATAAATATATATAAAATATATATATATATATATAATATATATATATATATATATAAATAAAATATAAAAAAATATATATATGCAATAAGATCACAGTAAACAGGTGATTTCAAATATGCAATACAACCAACTCGAAAGAAATAGATAAATTCCAAGCGCTTCAGTGACTACTCACAAAAACAAGGACTATGGAAGTGAAGCATCCAAGAAGCTATATAAAAGGGGGGTCGGCCTGCACCTCACTATCAGATTCCACAACGTTAAACACGTGACCGCTGACACCTCACTGACCCGAGCTTGTTGCTGACGAGGGTACTGAGCTGGACACCTCACAGACATCGTGCTTGATTGATGCGAGGTACTGTGTTGACACCTCACTGACCCGTGCTTTGTTGATGACGAGGACTGTGCTGACACCTCACTAGACCCGAGCTTGTTATGACGAGGGGTACTGTGCTGACACCTCACTGACCCCGTGCCTTGTTTGATGTACAAGGGTACTGTGCTGACAACCTGACTGACCCAATGCTTGTTGATGAAGAGGTACTTGTGCTGACCCTCACTGAACCCGTGCTTGTGATGACGAGAGGTAGATGAGCTGACACCTCACTGACCCGTGCTTGTTGATGAAGAGGGTACTGTGCTGACACCTCACTGACCCGTGCTTGTTGATGACGAGGGTACTGTGCTGACACCTCACTGACTCGTGCTTGTTGATGACGAGGGTACTGTGCTGACACCTCACTGACTCGTGCTTGTTGATGACGAGGGTACTGTGCTGACACCTCACTGACCCGTGCTTGTTGATGAAGAGGGTACTGTGCTGACACCTCACTGACCCGTGCTTGTTGATGACGAGGGTACTGTGCTGACACCTCACTGACTCGTGCTGTTGATGACAGGGTACTGTGCTGGACACGCGTCACCTCACTGAGACCCGTGCTTGTTTGATGAGAGGGTACTGTGGCTGACACCTCACTGACCCGTGCTTGTTGATGACGAGGGTACTGTGCTGACACCTCACTGACTCGTGCTTGTTGATGACGAGGGCACTGACACATCACTGACTCGTGCTTGTTGATGACGAGAGTACTGTGCTGACACCTCACTGACCCGTGCTTGTTGATGACGAGGGTACTGTGCTGACACCTCATTGACTCCGTGTGCCTGTTTGATGACGATGGTACCGTGCTGACCACCTCACTGACCCGTGGCTTGTGAACGAGGGTACTGTGCTGACACCTCACGACCCGTGCTTGATGAACACGAGGGTAAACTGTGCTGACACCGTCACTGAACCCGTGCTTGTTGATCACGAGGGTACTGTGCTGACACCTCACTGACCCGTGCTTGTTGATCACGAGGGTACTGTGCTGACACCTCACTGAACCGTGCTTGTTGATGACCGAGGGTAACTGTGTCTGACACCATCACTGACCGTGCTGAATGATCACGATGGTACTGTGCAGACACCTCACTGACCCGTGCTTGTTTGATCACGAGGGTAACTGTGCTTACACCTCACGGAACCCGTGCTTGTTTATGACGAGGGTACTGTCTGACACCTCATTGACCCGTGCCCTGTTTTTGTGACGAGGTACCGTGCTGACACATCACTGACCCCGTCTTGTTGATGACAGGGTACTGTGCTGACACCTTCACAGACACCGGCTTGTTGGATGACGAGGTACTGGGCTGACACCTCACTGACCCGTGCTTGTTGATCACGAGGGTACCGTGCTGACACCTCACTGACCCGTGCTTGTTGATGACGAGGGTACTGTGCTGACACCTCACTGACCCGTGCTTGTTGATCACGAGGGTACTGTGCTGACACCTCACTGACCCGTGCTTGTTGATCACGAGGGTACTGTGCTGACACCTCACTGACCCGTGCTTGTTGATCACGAGGGTAGCTGTCTGACCCACAACGACCCGTTGCTTGTTGAACACGAGGTACTGTGCTGACACCTCACTGACTCGTGCTTGTTGATGACGAGGGCACTGACACATCACTGACTCGTGCTTGTTGATGACGAGGATACTGTGCTGACACCTCACTGACCCGTGCTTGTTGATGACGAGGGTACTGTGCTGACACCTTCACTGACCCGTGCTTGTTGATGACGAGGGAACTGTGCTGACACATCACTGAACCCTCTGCCTTGTTGATGACGAGGGGTACTGTGCTGACACCCCTCACAGACTCGTGCTTTGTTGATGACGAGGGCACTGACCACACATCACTGACATCGTGGCTTGTTTGATGACGAAGGGAACTGTGCTGACACCTCACTGACTCGTGCTTGTTGATGACGAGGGCACTGACACATCACTGACTCGTGCTTGTTGATGACGAGGGTACTGTGCTGACACCTCACTGACCCGTGCTTGTTGATGACGAGGGTACTGTGCTGACACCTCACTGACCCGTGCTTGTTGATGACGAGGGCACTGTGCTGACACCTCACTGACCCGTGCTTGTTGATGACGAGGGTACTGTGCTGACACCTCACTGACCCGTGCTTGTTGATGACGAGGGTACTGTGCTGACACCTCACTGCATGTCAGTGAGGTGTTGGATTGGTTGTGTGGTGATGGATTGGTTGTGAGGGTGATGGTCTGGTGGTGAGGGTGATGGTCTGGTGGTGAGAGTGATGGACTGGTGGTGAGGTGGGATGGTCATGTGGTTAAGGGTTGGATGCATATGGGTGGTGAGGTGATGGACTGGTGAGGAGGTGATGGACTGGTGGTGAGGGTTATGGACTGTGGTGAGGGTGATGACTGCTGATGAGAGTGAAGTTCTGGAGGGAGAGTGATGACAGGTAGTAACCGTGATGGACAGGTGTGTGAGGTTGAAGTACTTTGGTGAGAGTGAAGGTCTATGTGGTGAGGAGATGGACTGGTGGTGAGAGTGATGGACTTGCGTGACGGGTGATGCACTATGTGGTGAGGGTGATGGACTGGTGGTAGGGTGATTGACTGGTGGTGAGGGTGTGGTCTGGGGTTGAGGGTGTGGACTGTGTGAGGGTGATGATTGGTGGGTTAGGGGTATGGACTGGTGTGAGAGTGATGGACTGTGGTGAGGGTGATGGACTGGTGGTGAGGTGGATGGACTGGTTGGGGAGTGATGGACTGGTTTTGAGGGATGGACTAGTGGTGCGGGTGATGGACTGGTGTGAGGGTGATGGACTGGTGGTGAGAGTGATGGACTGGTGGGTGAGGGTATGGACTAGTGTGAGGGTGATGGCTGGTGGTGAGGGGGGGGGGGGGGGGGGGGGGGGGGGGGGGGGGGGGGGGGGGGGGGGGGGGGGGGGGGGGGGGGGGGGGGGGGGGGGGGGGGGGGGGGGGGGGGGGGGGGGGGGGGGGGGGGGGGGGGGGGGGGGGGGGGGGGGGGGGGGGGGGGGGGGGGGGGGGGGGGGGGGGGGGGGGGGGGGGGGGGGGGGGGGGGGGGGGGGGGGGGGGGGGGGGGGGGGGGGGGGGGGGGGGGGGGGGGGGGGGGGGGGGGGGGGGGGGGGGGGGGGGGGGGGGGGGGGGGGGGGGGGGGGGGGGGGGGGGGGGGGGGGGGGGGGGGGGGGGGGGGGGGGGGGGGGGGGGGGGGGGGGGGGGGGGGGGGGGGGGGGGGGGGGGGGGGGGGGGGGGGGGGGGGGGGGGGGGGGGGGGGGGGGGGGGGGGGGGGGGGGGGGGGGGGGGGGGGGGGGGGGGGGGGGGGGGGGGGGGGGGGGGGGGGGGGGGGGGGGGGGGGGGGGGGGGGGGGGGGGGGGGGGGGGGGGGGGGGGGGGGGGGGGGGGGGGGGGGGGGGGGGGGGGGGGGGGGGGGGGGGGGGGGGGGGGGGGGGGGGGGGGGGGGGGGGGGGGGGGGGGGGGGGGGGGGGGGGGGGGGGGGGGGGGGGGGGGGGGGGGGGGGGGGGGGGGGGGGGGGGGGGGGGGGGGGGGGGGGGGGGGGGGGGGGGGGGGGGGGGGGGGGGGGGGGGGGGGGGGGGGGGGGGGGGGGGGGGGGGGGGGGGGGGGGGGGGGGGGGGGGGGGGGGGGGGGGGGGGGGGGGGGGGGGGGGGGGGGGGGGGGGGGGGGGGGGGGGGGGGGGGGGGGGGGGGGGGGGGGGGGGGGGGGGGGGGGGGGGGGGGGGGGGGGGGGGGGGGGGGGGGGGGGGGGGGGGGGGGGGGGGGGGGGGGGGGGGGGGGGGGGGGGGGGGGGGGGGGGGGGGGGGGGGGGGGGGGGGGGGGGGGGGGGGGGGGGGGGGGGGGGGGGGGGGGGGGGGGGGGGGGGGGGGGGGGGGGGGGGGGGGGGGGGGGGGGGGGGGGGGGGGGGGGGGGGGGGGGGGGGGGGGGGGGGGGGGGGGGGGGGGGGGGGGGGGGGGGGGGGGGGGGGGGGGGGGGGGGGGGGGGGGGGGGGGGGGGGGGGGGGGGGGGGGGGGGGGGGGGGGGGGGGGGGGGGGGGGGGGGGGGGGGGGGGGGGGGGGGGGGGGGGGGGGGGGGGGGGGGGGGGGGGGGGGGGGGGGGGGGGGGGGGGGGGGGGGGGGGGGGGGGGGGGGGGGGGGGGGGGGGGGGGGGGGGGGGGGGGGGGGGGGGGGGGGGGGGGGGGGGGGGGGGGGGGGGGGGGGGGGGGGGGGGGGGGGGGGGGGGGGGGGGGGGGGGGGGGGGGGGGGGGGGGGGGGGGGGGGGGGGGGGGGGGGGGGGGGGGGGGGGGGGGGGGGGGGGGGGGGGGGGGGGGGGGGGGGGGGGGGGGGGGGGGGGGGGGGGGGGGGGGGGGGGGGGGGGGGGGGGGGGGGGGGGGGGGGGGGGGGGGGGGGGGGGGGGGGGGGGGGGGGGGGGGGGGGGGGGGGGGGGGGGGGGGGGGGGGGGGGGGGGGGGGGGGGGGGGGGGGGGGGGGGGGGGGGGGGGGGGGGGGGGGGGGGGGGGGGGGGGGGGGGGG
>NW_026466971.1:137500-145873 GCF_026875155.1 Cherax quadricarinatus
GACATGTTCAGTTTAGTAGCATGTTAGTACCCATCCCATCTTTGGGGGGAGAATTTAGTTTAGTAGCTATGTTTACCTCATACCCCTCTTGTGGGTGGAATGTTAGTTTAGTAGCTATGTTATGTACCCATACCCATTGGGGGGGAGACTATGTTCAGTTAGGTAGCTATGTTATTACCGCTATACCCATCTTGTGGGGGAGACTATGTTCAGTTTTAGTAGTATGTTATGTACCGTCATACCCATCTTGTGGGGAGACGATTATTTAGTAGCTATGTTTTACCGTCATACCCATCTTGTGGGGAGACTATGTTCAGTTTTGTACTATGTTTGTACCGTCAACCCATCTTTGGGGGAGACTAGTCAGTTTAGAGCTATGTTATGTACCGTCATACCCATCTTGTGGGGAGACTATGTTCAGTTTAGTAGCTTTAGTACCTCAACCCTCTGTGGGGGAGACTATGTCATTTAGTACTATTTATGTACCTTCATACCCATCTTGTGGGCGGAGACTAGTTGTTTAGTAGCTATGTTAGTACCTTCATACCATCTTGTGGGCGGAGACTATGTTCAGTTTAGTTTGCAGTTATTACCTTCATACCCCTCTTGGGGGGAATTGTTCGTTTTAGTAGCTATGTTATGTACCGTCATACCCACTGTGGGCTGAGACTATGTTTCAGTTTAGTACTATGTTATGTACCGTCATACCCATCTTGTGGGGAGACTATGTTATTTAGTAGCTAATGTTATTTCCTTTATACCCTCTTGTGGGCGGAGACTATGTTGTATTATAGCTATGTTATGTACCGTCATACCCATCTTGTGGGCGGAGACTATGTTCAGTTTAGTAGCTATGTTATGTACCGTCATACCCATCTTGTGGGGAACATGTTTAAATTTAGTAGCTATTTATGTACCCTCAACCCATCTTGTGGGCGGAGACTATGTTAAGTTTAGTAGCTATGTTATGTACCGTCACACCCATCTTGTGGGCGGAGACTATGTTAAGTTTAGTAGCTATGTTATGTACCGTCACACCCATCTTGTGGGCGGAGACTATGTTAAGTTTAGTAGCTATGTTATGTACCGTCATACCCATCTTGTGGGCGGAGACTATGTTAAGTTTAGTAGCTATGTTATGTACCGTCACACCCATCTTGTGGGCGGAGACTATGTTCAGTTTAGTAGCTATGTTATGTACCGTCATACCCATCTTGTGGGTGGAGACTATGTTCAGTTTAGTAGCTATGTTATGTACCGTCATACCCATTGTGGGGAGACTATGTCAGTTAGTACTATGTATGACCTCATACCCATCTTGTGGGTGGAGACTATGTTAAGTTTAGTAGCTATGTTATGTACCGTCATACCCATCTTGTGGGTGGAGACTATGTTAAGTTTAGTAGCTATGTTATGTACCGTCATACCCATCTTGTGGGCGGAGATTTAGTTAAATAGTATGGTTATTACCGTCAACCTCTTGTGGGTGGAGACTATGTTCAGTTTAGTAGCTTATGTTATTACCTCCATACCCTTTTTGGGTGGAGATATGTTTAGTTTAGCATGTTTTCCTTCAACCCCTTGTGGGGAACTATTTAGTTTATTATGGTTATGTACCGCCACCCCCCCGGGGGGAGACATGTTAGGGTTAGTACTATTTTATGTACCCCATCCCCGTTTGGGGACTAGAGTTAGTACTTTTTGTCCTCTAAACCCTCTTTGGGGGTTGAACTATGTTTGTGTTTTCCCCTTTTTCGGGGGTTAAACTTGTTTGGGCCCATACCCCCGTGGGGAGCTTGTTATAGAAAACCCCATTTTCGGGAAATTTATTTGGGGGCATGTTAGGTTTTAATTTGGGGGAAATTTTTTTGAGCATGGAGGGAGAAAAACTTTGGTTATGTTCGTTTAACATTTTGCCCGATATCTTTGGGGGGGGAATACGTTTGGAGTTTCTAATATTTTGGGGGGAGTAAGTTCGAGTACCATTTGTACCTATCCCATTTTGGGGGGAGTTTTTGGGATTTTTAAAATTTGGGGGAACTTTCTTTTTGAAGGGAGACCCCCCTTTTCCCCCTTGTGGGGGGAGGGTTTTTTTAACTTTTATACCTCCCCCGTGTAATTGTTCATTTTTTTACTGTTATGTACCCTTTCCCCCTTTAACATTTGTTTGGCGGAGACCCCCAAATCTTGTAGAAAACTTTTTGTATTTTTTACCTCAAACCCACTTGGGGGGAGCATGTTCAGTAGAAACTAGGGAGCCCTTTAACCCCCCTTGTGGGGGGAAATAAGTTATTTTTGAGCTATTTTTGCCAACCATTTTTTGGGGACTATGTTCAGTTTAGTAGATGTTATTACCCAACCCTTTTGGGGGAAAGTTCTTTTGACTATGTTTTTACCGCATAAAACCCCCTTGTGGGGGAGATAGTTAATTAGTAGCTAGGGGGTACCCCAAAACCCCTCTGGGGGGAGACTATGTTCAGTTTAGGGGGGGGGGGGGGGGCGTTTTTGGCTATGTTTTTTACCGTCAAAAACCCACTTGGGGGGAACATGTTCATTTATACTTTGTTCCCAAACCCCTTTTTGGGGGACATGTTTTTTTTAGTAGCATGTTTGTACCCAACCCATCTTTTGGGGGAGACTTGTTAGTTTTTTTTTAGTACCTCAACCCACTTTGGGGCGGAGACTATTTTTTTTTATACTTTTTACCTTTATACCCACTTGGGGGGCTAAGTTATTTGTAGCTATGTTTTGTACCTTCAACCCATCTTGTGGGGGAATGCAGTTTAGAGTAGTTATGTACCTCAACCCATCTTTTGGGCGGAGACTATTCAGTTTAGTACTATTTATGTACCTCATACCCATCTTGTGGCGGAGACATGTTCAAATTAATGATACCGTCAACCCCCTTTGTGGGCGGGTTTTCATTTTTAATGGTTTAACCTCCCCACTTTCAGAAGGTCGTTTTTTGACGTTTATACCGTTAAAAATTTTGGGGGGGCAGTTTGTTTGTACATTTTGCCGCCAACCCCGTGTAATTTTTGTTTAAAAATTTTTTGCAACCCCTTGGGGGAGACTAGTTAGTTTGTAATTATTGGGGAACCCTTTTTTGGGGGGGGCTAGTTGTTTGTACCCCATGTTTGGGGACCCCCCTTTTTATTTGGGGGACTAGTTATTTAAATTTTTAAAAAATTTGGGGGGGGGAATTTTTATTTTGTACATTTGGCAACCCAAATTTTTGGGGGGGAATGTTTTTTTAACTTTTGTGGGGCCTTTTAAAATTTTGGGGTAATTTTTTAAGTTATGTAGGAACCCCCCTTTTTTAAAATTTTCATTTGGAGCTAGGGATTGAAACCCTTTTTTGGGGAAAAGGGTTCATTTGTGCATTTATTCCTAACCCCCCTTTTGGGGGAAAATTTTGGGGAGCTAGTTATTATTCCCCCCCCTTTTGGGCGAACATTTATTTGAGCTAGTTATTTTACCCATTTTGGGGGGGGCTTTTCCTTTTAGGCGTATACCTATCCCTTTGTGGGGGGAGGGTATTTCGTTTATACTAGTTGGGGCCCCTTTCCCCTTTGGGGGACTATTTTTTTTAAATTTTTTGGGAACCATTTTTGGGGGGGCATGGTTTATATCTTTTTTGGGTTAAAACCCCCCCGGGGGGAATTTTTTTGTAACTATTTATGTTTTTCCCCCCTTTTTGGGGGGCATTTGGGTTTTTTAGCTATGTAGTTTGCAATTTGTTAACATTTTTTGGGTTTGACCCGCAAACCCCCTTTTTGGGGGGGGGGAATATGTTCTTTATACATGTTTTTGGGGATACCCATTTGGGGGTTGGAACGGAATCCCCCTTTTTGGGGGGGGGTTTGTTTGTTTATCATTTGGCCCGGATACCCCCTCTTTGGGGGGGCATTTATTTAGTACATTTTGGGGGGGCTAACCCCCTTGTGGGGGAAGTAGTATACATTTACCCAAACCCTTTGTTTGGGGGGCTATGTTATTTTATACTTTTTGGAACCCCTCCCCTTTTTGGGGGGAAATGCGTTTTTAACTTTTTAATAATTTTAATTTGGGGGAAAAAACCCCTTTGGGCAGTATGTTTTTTTTATACATTTTTGTCCCCAACCCCCCTTTTTAACTATGTTATTTAGGTTTTTTCCCAACCCCTTTTTTTCAGTTATGTCCCCTTTTTTCTTGTTTGGGGGGGCTCATAGGGGTTTTTTGGGCGAACCCTGTTAGAAGTAAAGGGGAAAAAAAATTTTTTTTTATTTTTAACGGTTTCCCAAACCCCTCTTGTGGGGAGACTATGAAAATTTTAACCCTTTTTGGTTTCCCCAACCCATCTTTGGGGGACATGTTCAGTTATACAGTTTTTTAACCCCCCCTTTAACCCCTTTTTTAGAGCTAAAAGTTTATTAGTCTATGGGTTTTCGAAAAAAATTTTTTTTGCAAATATTCCGTTTTTTTGTGGGGGGGAAAATTTTTTGGGTTTTCTTTTTTTAAAACCCTTTTGGGGGGAAAATGTAGTTTAATTTTTTTATGGCCTTAAACCCCTTTTGGGGGAACATTTCATTTAGTAGCATGTTTTGTACCTATCCCCCTTTTGGGGGGAAAAGTTAAGTTTATGTTCCCAAATTTTGGGGGCTATTTGTTTGGGGAATTTAAACCCCCCTTTTCGGAACTTTTTTTTGGTGGAACTAAGTTTTGTTTTATACATTTTTTCGAACCCCCCTTTTGGGGGGGGGGCTATGTTATTTAACTATTTTGACCTCCCCTTTGGGGCAGTTTCAGTTAGTAGATTTTTAAACCCTCCCTACCCCACTTTGGGCGGGGACTTTTTTAATTAAGGGTTTTTTATTCCTAAACCTCTTTGGGGGAGACTTTTGGGTTTTTTTTATTTTCCCAAACCCTTTGGGGGGGACAGGGTTATTTTTGTAGCTATGTTTTGTACCCAACCCACTTGGGGCGAGAGTTAGTTTTAAACAGTTTGTCCGCAACCCCTTGGGGGGAACTTGTTAGTTAGAAAGGGAAACCGCAAAAACCCATCCGGGGGGGTATGTTTTGAAACTATGTTATGTACCTCAACCCCCTCTGTGGGGAACTAGTTCATTTTTAACTATTTTTACCTAAACCCTTGGGGAGACAGTTATTTAGTAAATTGTTGTACCTCAACCCATTTTGTGGGGGAGACTAGTTTTAGTTGATAATTTTGTAGCCAAACCCCCCTTTGGGGGAGACATGTTATTTTTGAGCTAGTTAATTTCCTCATACCCTTTTGGGGAGACTATTTAATTTTTACTATGTTTTGTACCTTTTACCCATTTGTGGGGAGACAGTTATTTTGTAGCTATTTATGACCCTCATACCCCTCTTGGGCGGACTTTTTGTTTTAAGCTATGTTTTACCTCATACCCATCTTTGGGGGGGTAGTAGAGGAAAGGGGGCCCCCCCCTTTGGGGGGACAGCGTTTATAGCTAGTTATTACCCTCTACCCTCTTGTGGGGGAGACATGTTCGTTTTGTAGCGTTTGTACCGCATACCCCTCTTTTGGGGAGCTATGTCAGTTTAAAATAGTTTTCCCTTCCATCTTGTTGGGGGGGAGAAGTTTAGTTTTGTATATTTTTCCTCCCTTTTTGGGGGGGGCTATGTTATTTAAGTATTTAAACCTTAAACCCCCCCTTGTTAATATGTTTTATGTTTTTTAAACCCATCCATTTGGGGTAGTATTTAGTTTTTTTTTTTACCCTAACCCCTTTTGGGGGAGATTTTTAGTTTTGTAGAGTATGTACCCAAACCCCTCTTGTGGGAGACTAGTTTATTTTAAATATTTTTTAGTACCTCTTTAGCTGTTTGTTTAGGCTATTTTGACCGTATACCCAATTTTTTAGCTTGGGGCAGTTTAAATTTTTATGTTTGTACCCATCTTTGGGGAGACTTTTCAGTTTGTAGCTATGTTTCCTCAAAACCCACTTTGGGGGAGACTATTTCAAATTAGAGCATGTTTTTTACCTCACCCCTTTTGGGGAACTTTTCAGTTTTTAGCTAGTTATTTACCCTCAACCCTCTTGTGGGGAACAGTTCAGTTTTAGAGCATTTTTTGTACCGCAAACCCTTTTTGGGGGGGAACGTTAGTTTTAGCATGTTTTTTGACCGCATCCCCTCTTTTGGGGGATATGTTAGTTTAGTTTTTATGTACCTAACCCCCTTTTGGGGGAGAAAGTTTTTAGTAGCTTTTATACCGCAACCCCATCTTTGGGGGAATTTTATTTGACTATTTATTACCGCAAAACCTCTTTGGGGGGAGACAGTTAAAAATTTGTAGCTTTTTTTGGGGAAAACCCCCCTTTGGCTTTTTTATTTGTTTCTTTTTGTTAACCCTTTTTGGGGGGAACAGTTAATTGAACCCATTTTGGAGCATCCCCCCTTTGGGGAGCATGTTATTTGACGATTTCCTCCCCCTTTTTTTGGGGAAGTTTTTAGTAGCTAGTTTGTAAACCTCCCCCCCTTTTTGGGGAAGTTATTTTAGTAGCTATGTTTTTTACCGTCATACCCCTTTTTGGCGGGGAATTTATTTAGGCTATGTTATGACCGGCAACCCCTTTTTTGGGGAAACTTTTTTTCCCTTTTATAGTTTGTTGACCGGAAACCCAGTGGGGGGAAATATTTAAATTAGTGCTATGTTATGTACCGTCAACCCATCTTTTGGGGAACTATTTAGTTTAGTAGCTATGTTATGTACCGTCAACCCACTTTGGGGGACTATTAAATTTAGTAGCTATGTTAGTACCGCATCCACTTGTGGGGGTTTTTTTCTTTTAGCTATTTTACCCAAAACCCCTTGGGGGGAACTAGTCAGTTTAGTACTATGTTAGTACCGTATTCCATCTGTGGGGGAACTATGTTCAGTTAGACATGTTAAATACCCAACCCTCTTGTGGGGGGAACATTTCATTTTATAGCATGTTATTACGAACCCCCCTTTTGGGGGAGACATTAAATTTTTGTAGCTATGTTTTGTCCGTCAACCCCGGGGGGGGGCCCCATGTATTTATTTAGTTATTCCGTCAACCCATCTTGGGGGGGACTTGTTAGTTTAGGCATGTTTGTACCCTCATAACCCCTTTTGGGGGGGGGAAAAATATTTTTTTAGTACAGTTTGACCTCAACCCATCGGGGGAGCAAGGGTTTTTAAGATGGAAAACCCAACTTTGGGGGAACATTTCAGTTTAGTATTTATGTACCTCATACCCTTTGTGGGGGAACTATGTTCAGTTTAGTAGCTATGTTTTAGACCTCATACCCATCTTTGGGGGGAAGTTGTTTTAGATATGTTTTTGCCGTAAACCCCTTGGGTGGGGAAATATGTTATTTATAGTAGTTTTGTAGTCCCTAACCCTTTGGGGGAACTATGTTCAGTTTTAGTTGTTTTTTAGTCAACCCCTTGGGGGGAGACTAGTTTATTTTTTGCTATTTATTACCGTCAAAAAATCTTGGGGTGGGGGAAAATTTTAAATTTTAGTTTGTAACCTTTTTTTTAGTTATTTGTTAAATTTTTCCTATTTTGGGGGAGACTATTTTTTTTAACTTTTATGTACCCATACCCACTTGGGGCGGAGACTTTAATTTAGTACATTTATTACCTCATACCCATCTTGTGGCGGAGACATGTTCTTTTGTAATTTTTATGCCTATACCCACTGTGGGGAGACATGTTCAGTTTTGTACTGTTTTTTGGGGATACCCCCCGTCAAAAAAATTTTGTTTTGAGCATTTTGTCCTTTTTACCCTCTTTCCCTTTTGTTTAGCTATTTGGGGGCCGTTAACCCCCCTTTTTGGGGGGGGCATTTTTTTGTACTATGTTATTTCCCTTTAAATTTTGGGGTAACATGTTTGGGGTTTTGAGCTATGTTTTTGTTAAAATTTTTGGGGGTTTTCTTTGTGTGAATTGTTTTTTAAAATTGTTGGGGAAAAAGTCTTTTTTTTTGTAACCCCCCGGTTGGGGAAACTATTTATTTTGTACATTTTGTGCTACCCTTTTTTGGGGGAAAATTTTTTGTTTGTAGTATTTGTCCTAAATTTTTGTGGGGTATTTTTAAAATTTAACCCAAACCCCTTTGTCGGAGACCCTTTTAATTTTTTGGACCCTTATCGTTTGGGGGGCATGTTATTTTAGTCAAGGGGAAAATTTCCCCTTGTGGGGAGATTTATTTAGACGTATGACCCCTAACCCCTGTGGGGGGTTTTTTTTTTTAGGTTTGTTCCCAACCCCCTTGGGGGGAAAAATTTAAGGGGGTTTTCCAACCCCTCTTGTGGGCGAGCTATTTCAGTTTAAATTTTTAAAGTACCGTCATACCCATCTTGGGGCGGAGACTTTTT
>NW_026466972.1:0-36592 GCF_026875155.1 Cherax quadricarinatus
AAAATCGTAATTTTTTCTGCTATGATATCAATAACCTTACAGCCCAGAAATATTTTTGTCAGTGATATAGAAGAACCTTCCACCGGACAGCGTGTCCATTTAACGTGACAAAAAATGGTAACATTTAAAGGGAAGATTTCCCTCAAGGTTATGTAAAAAAAGGGGGCTCATTAAAATAAACTCATTTAAAGAAGAGGCATTGTAATAACAAAAAAGACGGCCTCTTTTGCCGGGGGGCACTTCTGTACCCTTCTCTCTCCCTCACTCACTCCCCCCAGTGAAGACGTCCTATGAGAACGCACTTGTTTTGGAATTTTGCAAGCTCCTGATAAATGTGTTGATTGCAGCACGAAAGGCCTAGAGCTATCATTCTACTTCCCCCGTTGTTTTTATTTAATATTGTTAAATATTATTTAATTTTAAAAAAAAATTGATATGTATTTTTATTTATGCTCAGATTGAATTGAGCAGAGTTATGGCATAAACAAATTTTCATTCGACTAATTTGACAGAAAACGGCGTCACTGAATAGGCCGAACTCACCTGTTCGGCTTACGTAGCACGATATATATATATGTCGTGCCGAATAGGCAAAACTTGCGATTCAGGCTTAAATAGCAAACACTTCTTGCTGAATAGTTCTGTTCTATTCTAGGTGATTTGCCGTTTTGGACCCCGGCCCGGGTCTCTACCAATCGGGTAACCTGCTTTGGGCTCCCGGGTAGGGAAGTGTCGTTTATCTTCTTTTCTTATTTGCGTGGCAGTCCTTCGGGGGGAAGAAGGGTTCCTCTCCGGTTCTATGGGCAAATGATGCCCCCAAAAATAGTTTGCTCTAATAGTGGTTGGTGTAGGGTGCAACGGAGGCCCTCAGCGGGCCTTCATAGCGACTTCAGCGAAGTGACGTGCAATGACTGGAGTCAGGTCCCCAATTTTCTGGGGGCTAGGTACACTAGATGTGCCGCTCATCCCCCCGGGGCCCCGTCCTACTGGAGTCATTGGGAAGTGTCTGCGACAAGGGGCATCGTAGCTGGGCAGTCTAACAGGTAGAGCACAAGGGTTCAGAACCACCCGGTCACAGTGGGGACAGAGCTCCTCTCTTGCGCGTTTAACGTCATTGCAGTGGGGGGATACCCTAAGCGTAGGCGGGGATATTTACCGCAGTTCCCTGGTCAGCGTCCCAAAATTTAGAGGGGGTGCCCTGTTATACCACGGCGGCTCCGTGAATCCCCAGGGTTAGGGACTGGGCTCCTAACCGCACTGTCAGCCCATAGTATAATCTGGCTGCGGCTGATGGAGATTGCAGCATGTGGGTGCCCTCGAATTGCGGTCTTAGCAGCCTCATCTGCTGCATCATTGCCGGGAATACCAACATGGCTTTGGGGTCCAGTTGATGGTGGCTGTGCGACCCTGGGCCATGGTGTCTGCAGGTCGCTCCGGATGGATGTGATTAAGTGGATGGTGTCCCTTGGCTCTCTGCATAATTGCGGATCGCTGACTTGGAATCAACATGGATGACGGGGAAATGCTGATGGTCTGCAATTGCATGCTGCAGAGCTTGTGGAAGGAATAGAGTTCAGCCTGGAGGATGGTGCAATGGTCCGGGGAGGCGCCAACCTCTGTCAGATTGCTGTGGAACATCCCAGCAGCGTGCGGCTGCCTGTGTCTCTGGGCCATCGGTGTAATATGGCACACAAAAAGGGGTTTTCCGAAACTTGAAATGCTAACCAAAAGCAAGTCGTTGCGGAATGTGCCGGGGCAATGCCTCTTGTTGCATGGCAGCGCTGACCAGTGCGCCACCATCAGCTCTGGCGTCCAGGGGTGGCACCTGTTGATAGGACAAGCGAAAATTTGTGTATGCAATAATTTCGCGAAAATCATTCTGAACCTAACGAAAAAATTATTTCATATGTTTGTTTATTATTAAAATATTGTAAACTTATAAAAAAAAATTTAGTTGGCTAGGCTAAATTAAACTGCGCTTGTTATAATAAAGTCAAGTAAGTTTTTCCCATGGTTCTTTTGGGACAAAATCATCAATTTTTATATTAACATAAATTAAATAAATATATAAATATATAATAATATAATATAAATATATAAATATATATATATATATATTAATTTATATATATAATATATATATATATATATAATATATATAATATATATAATATATATATATATATAATATCTTTAAATGCCACATCATAGTTCCTTTTATAATGTGAGTAGTCACGAAAACGCTTGGAATTTCTCTATTCTTTCACAGTGGTTGTTTCGCATAATTCTGAAATCACCTGTTTACTGTGATCTTATTGCATATATATCTTTAAAGTAATACAGAAAAATTTTTGAAAGGACTTAATTTTAAACTAGTTCTGCTAATTGACCATTTTACCTGTTTGGTACGACATATATGTCAATACACCTGCAGAAACAAGCGGGGGTATAAAACATAGAAAGATCGTAGTCAGCAAGGGTTTGATTCCACGTGAAGGGGGAACCTAACTCCCCAGTGTGAAGCTTTTGACCACTCAGCCACAGATGTCACAAGCAGCTATGGGGGTGGGGGGTACAACGACCTGGGGAAGCCAACAAATATTTATGTGAACAAATTAAGGTTATATAAAATAACCTAACACTTATAAACTAAATAAAAACAGGTACACAATACACGGGTCTTCGTCAAGGTGAAGGGGAAACAAATTAGGAGTCCAGGTTGATTGAATTAAAGCCGCGAGAACAATGCATTAAGCTAATAGAATTCTCATCCTCGAAATCAAAAAGCATAAATATTAGTTTAAATATCTTTGATAAAGTCTCGTTTAGATAATGCTGCACATTTCTGGTTCCCAATGAAAACAAAATGGACCAAATGTGCTGGAAAACATGCAGAGAAGGATCAAAGCTGATCAGAAATTTTTCCTACGAGGATAGACGGAAGGCACTAAATTGGCACTTTCTCAAAAAAAAATAGCAAGGGGGGGATATGACTGAAGAATACAAATAAAAAAAAACAGAAAAAAAGGGATATCAATAACGTCTGAAAATAGGGGAGAGGACACGCAGCAACGGATTCATGTACCAGTTGTTTTTATTAGTCAGGAAACAAGATAGGTATTTCGTGACACGTATCTTAAGTATAAGATACCCTTACAGCCTACAGGCTAGGTAAGATTCGTCAGGAAACAGGGGCAAGTATTCCTGAAGCGGGTTTTAGTTATATGATGATTCGAAGCTGGAACTTTCGTCTTCTAACCGATGCCTTCCTCTGCTTTCTCGTCCACCCCTCTAAAAAATTAGAGAGAAATTTGTTCCTACTGTTGCATGATTTTAGATTTATAAGGATAAAGGGAAGTACTGATCTGGCAGCAGAGTTGAAAAGTAAGAAACAAATGCAGCACTAAGTTAATTATTATGAAAATATTTCGTTGGGTGGGGGTGAAGTCTACGGAAGTTGGAATGACAAAATTTGCAGTGAGATAAAGGTTTTTGTAATGTGCCTATTGCTGCCCCCGTGCTCCTGTGTTATACAATCTTGGGCCCCTGTTATTGTTAATAATAAAAATAATAATAATAAATAATAATAATAATATAATTTTTATTATTATTATTATATTAGCAGTAGAGTAGTAGTAGTAGTAGTAGTAGTAGTAGTAGTGGTGGGGTGGGGGTCGTATAATCAATTAATCGCTTAACCTGTAAGGGTCATGCAAATGCTGCAGTAGTAGTGGCAGCGGTTAATGTTTTTTATATTGTTGTTTAACAACATACAACTCTCGAGGAAGGGAAAACCAAGGTTTGGCCTGTTGAGTCGCCCTCTTTAATCATCATTCATGTATGCTAAACAGCCAGGATGCCGTATATAAATCAAGGGGTAATTATGTTGCAGCTGCTCCATTGAGGGGGAGGAATTTAGCAGCCTTCTAAATGAGGTCATCGAGTTAACACTGCCTATATTTAACACCCAAACAACTGTTTACATGACGGAAGACCTGAAAAAAAAATCACGACTCCTTTTCTAAACGATTTAGTGTTTTTTTTCTTTGACGGCTGTCTGGGCGGTGACTGAGTTTAAAACAATATCCACTACACGAGGGTCATTAAAATCAACGTGTAAGGACGACAAAAACACGCGTAGCAAAAAAATACGTGTAGCAAAAAGCACGTGTAGCCCTGAATTTCACGAAGAAGAATGGTGTCAGTATCGGCGATATTTTCTCCATGCCACATTTTCCTTCACGCTTCATTAAAGACTTCTGGTCAAGTCTATATTCCTCACCCGTCAGTCTGAGTGGGTTAAGTACTACTCATCTGGAGAGTGAGGCATGTAGGTTCGAATCCATATTAGGTCTTAGACAATGTTTATAAATAATATGCGCTAGTTGTAGAGTATTTAAGCATGTGTGTGTGTACTACACCTAATTATGGTTGCAGGGTCGAGACTCAGCTCCTGGCCCCGCCTCTTCACTGTGTGTGTATATGTGTGGTATTACATATACATTTAACGTGCAGGTTTTATAGAACCAGATGAAGTATACAGAGCGGCACGTGTTGTATATAGCTTCAGCGATGTATTGAATCTACAGTGTAATATATAGAATCAAATGATGTATATAGAATCTACTCGAGGTATATACAGAGCATGGTAAAATATATTACTGAAACAGGTGGTGCTGTATGGGACGCCACACTGAGCTCATTACGCTCAGTAATTAAGGCTGGTCCTGTGGTAATGTAATGCAGCAGGCGTAGTAACGAGCGTATGACGCTCATACCCCTAATTGCTTTCCTAACTATGGTAGGGTATCGTAATTGCGCTTAAATATCGCTGATATATCCGAGAAATAGAATGATATATCCGAGAAATAGAACGATAACGAAAGAGGATATCGTGCTGATGATGCTGTCGCCTGGCCGTCCCAGGGAAACTGTGTTGGCTCACTAATTCACCAAAATTTTACACTAAATAGTGAATATATGAACACCCCTCTCCTTCCTCCGCATCAAATCTGATTACCTCTCATGCACCAGGGTCTTACGGGTTTGACACTCACATGAATAATACATTACTATACTATTTTTCTGTATTTTTCTCTCGCACTGTGTATAAAAAGTGAAGGCGTAGAACTGGGCATTGATGCCTGACTGGAATGTGAGGAGAGTGATGATAATAAGAGAGAGAAAGATAGATAGAGAGAGAAAGAGAGAGAGAAGAGAGAGAGACCGTGCTCTTACACACTCATCATGATTACTTGGTTAAACGTGATTAATTTTCAGTCCCATAAGTCTTTAGCTTGAATGCGCCTAATTAAACATGGTTTCAGAAGTTTGCTTCAGATTGAGCACATAATTAAGCACCTAATAAAACATGCATGACTGAAACTATCCCATTTAAGCAGCCACTGTTCATCTAGCGAAAAATACTTACTTGGGTGTTTATTGACTGTTTGTGCTGCAGGTGGGGCATCCAGGAGAGAGAGAGAGAGAGAAGAGAGAGAGAGAGAGAGAGAGAGAGAGAGAGAGAGAGAGAGAGAGAGAGAGAGAGAGAGAGAGAGAGAGAGAGAGAGAGAAGATATACTGTAGATCGGATTGGTCTATGAAATGAGCTGAGACAGACTCACTCACCCTGTAAATGAGCTAAGAATAGGATAAACAACTCTCAGCTTGTAAATAAGTTGAAAGTATGATAACAGCTTTTATCCTGTGAGCCGAAGTCCTTTTTTTTCACTTCATAGCCTGTAAATGAGCAGAAGTAACATAACGAACTTAACCTGTAAATGAACTGCAGCTGGATAACGACCTTAACCTGTAAATGAACTGCAGCTGGATAACGACCTTAACCTGTAAATGAACTGCAGCTGGATAACGACCTTAACCTGTAAATGAACTGCAGCTGGATAACGACCTTAACCTGTAAATGAACTGCAGCTGGATAACGACCTTAACCTGTAAATGCGCTGAAGCAAATAACAGTTTTCAGCTTGCATTTATATCGCATAAAAACTGTGAATATATTCAAGCAGCAGACCTCGTGGCAGGCAACAATACTGCCTGTTTACCTCCCATCCATCTCCTCGTCCACGCATCCCTCTGCTGTACAGAGGTCACACATATGGCACAACACTAACGAGCTTGCTCGCTTCAGTCTCCTACCAAAAAATATTAAATTTTCTAGTGCAATTAATCAGACGTAGCAGGGACACCAGCTACACAGACAAGGCGCGAGATATCTCTGTAGCCGCTGCTAATGAGAGCTCTAATATTAAATTTGCTGTATGCATGTAGTGAACTGCTAAAGCACGCACAGCGAGCTTTTCCTTTGGCCTGGACGAATAACAACTAGACTTGAAAGAACGTAAAATTTCACATCATTCTCGCAAGGCTTTAATGAGTCAAGCAAGGTTTCGCTCATGGAGAGCTTTAATGAGTCAAGCAGGTTTCGCTCATGGAGAGCTTTATCAAGTCAACATGACTTCATGAGTGCTCTCCTTGAGCGAGAAGCTGTCTTAATAATGGATTGTTCTACTCAAATGTCTTTGTATTACCCAAATTCCTCATTTGTTGCGTTAATACGAGTAGAGAACGTCCTATCGTCAGTGCAGAGGACCCATTCTTGTTTCCTTACCGACTACCACCTTCAACCGTCACTTTAGCTATTCTGAAACCACTGCTGGTGATGTTATCTGTGAGACATTACCCATGTGAGATTATCTATTTGTGGTTACCAATATATCACATATTATTGCATGAGCAGAGTTACGATCGCGCTGTGCAGTATAATGTGGAACATATTCTGTTCTAGATTTCTAACATGCTCTCACTTCCTTACTTTGTCTAGCTATCTAACATATTCTTTTGTTGGAAAACATCAATGTTTGAGTGTTTGCACATACAAGTCAAGAGGACAAGTACGCCTAGTGACTGAACAGCCTCGTAGGTCACAATTTTCGCATTTTTCCTCATCTGTACACTTTTATCTCAGATCTTTCCACTCCACACCATTTGTTCTATAATTTGTTACAAAATTAGCTGAGGAACTTGACATTTACCCTCGGAAAAAACGGCAATAAATGCAGAGCCACTTTTAAACGATGTATTGCATGAAATGAAGACTTGGACACGTACATACACGTTTGTTTGTGTACTCACCTATTTGTGGTTGCAGGGGTCGAGTTGTGGCTCGTGTGTGTGTGTGTGTGTGTGTGTGTGTGTGTGTGTGTGTGTGTGTGTGTGTGTGTGTGTGTGTGTGTGTGTGTGTGTGTGTGATGTGTGTCGAAGAGGAATACTCAAGAAGTCGACCAGATCTTTCATACAATGGATAGAGGATGTGATGAAGGGTATGTGTGAGAGAATTTTGCCAGCGATCACGGAACACGACGATAAACTAGGAGAGTGAAGAGACTGTACCTCATAAGTGATACGAGGCATAGCTAAAAATTGAGTAAACATTTCCTCACTAGTAGATTATTATTATTGTAATCAAGGGGGGAGCGGGTAAACCCGGAGGATTATACAGCGCCTAGAGGGGGGATGTGGAAGGCATTCAGGCTTAATTCGGGGAACTGAGCACAGATCCAATTCCCTAAATCAAGAGCCCCTCACCAACATCAAGGAACCTTCCTTGAGGGGCTCACTAGTAGAGCACAATGCATGGCATAATTCCAAAATGATCCAGGGATCGATTCCCGTCAGGGCGAAACGTGTAGCCAAAACTTGCATCTGCTGCCTCTGTTCCCATAACGTTTGGTTTATTCCTAGGTCGCAGTCGACTGACGTGAAGAGTTCCTGGGAGTTGATAGTAAACTCTTCAGCTGAGTTTTAAAATGAGATGATGTAGAGTAAAAGCTTTTAACTTTTAAATTAAACTGTGTCAACGAAGTATTGCAGACATATGCTTTGCCTCCACAATCTAGTAAGTAAAAAGGCCTTTGAAATTGCTGATTGCGAAGTATTGAGAACATGAGAATATTTTCTGCGCCTTATACGTACGATAAAATGTAATATCAGTTGCATCAGCAGATGAAGACTGTTATGCATTATTGCGAAATATTCTTCATTCTGAGCTATTTTTGCTGTCGAGACGAGAAGATGTGTAATGCCTTAAATTTCCTCTCCAAGTCCGCATCGAAAATCGATCAAAGACAAGAGCCCACAGCTTCCTCCCCCTCCCCTGAGTCTTGATACTTGGACATACTCTGTATCTTGGCCTCCACAACATTCTTCTGTTATGACAATACATACATACATACATAATTTTTTTTTCAACCGGCCGTCTCCCACATACAAGGAATTCGCGAGAGCAAAGCGAAATAACACAAACACTGATCTCTGGCTGAAGGAGACTCGAACCTACGAACCTTAGGACAAGGTATGCAGTGTTTTCAAAATATACCCCACACTAAGGTCGTAGGGTTCGAGTCTCCTTCGCAGAGATCCAGTGTTTCTGTATATTTAGCTGCTCTCGCGAATTACTTGCATTGTTCAATTCTCTAGTAAGGCTGATGCATGAGGGGATGAAGATGAAAAGCTGTAAGCCTTCTCCCTGAAAGGCTGGCTGCCTTGGATCAAAACGTTGTAGCGCATGCTAACCACCAAGGTATGTCCAGTGTGGGTAGATTGGTGAAGCACTGCGACCTTGTCCTTAAGGTTAGTAGGTTCGAGTCTCCTTCAGTGAGATCAGTGTTTGTGTATATTTCGCTTGCTCTCCGCGAATTCTTCATATATATATATATATATTATATATAATATATATATATATATATATTATATATATATATATATATATATATATATATATTATATTCGGGGGTGGAAATCTTTAACATCAAAGTACTTTCACACTTCTCAGTTGGCGTCATCAGGAGCTATGCAATGTTACAAAGAGAGCACTAAGCAGGGAGTTTCTCAGAGTAGCGTAGAGCGGATGTGTCACAGCCAGGGTTACCTAAGAATGGTCGGTGCCAACCCCACCTACCCCCATTACCCTAATTCCCCATATGGGGTAGGAAGGTTTTGAGAATGTCAAGTATGAATTATAAGGTATTAATAACCAGCCCCAAGCATTTTCTAGTCGTTCACAACATGTTTCCTTGTGGTTTGAGGATACTAAAAAGCAATCCATGTGTGTACAATAATTTAATCATAAACAACACAACGAAAATATATTCTTTTCGTTTAGTTCAGAGTGATTTTCTCGAAATTATTGTACGCATATTTTCGCTTTGCCTTATTCGGCAAGAAGAGCATTGCTATTTAAAACCAAGATCACAAGGTTTACCTAAGCTGTACCATATATATATATATCTATATATTATCTATATATATATATATATATATATATATATTATATATATATAATATATTATATATATATATTCAATAACAACACTACCAACATCTTACACTAGCCAAAGGATTGAACCTATGTTGCACTGGGCCGCCATTGTGAGCGTCAACCTCATGACACGTTAACCCCACAGGACAACCCAATCCTAAAAAGAACAAAGCACCGAGGCCAAGTCTAGGTTGTGGTACTCTTGGTTCGAGAACATACGGAGGGTGAGAGCTCTCAAGCTAATTTTACATTCTCAACCTTGTCTGGTGTACCAGCTACGAGCGCATATTTGTATTAATTGTAACCACGAACGAGTGGTATTGATTAATAACACATGCACTAGCCAAGGACTCGAAACGCATGTTGTACTGGTCCGCAATTGACCCTCCGTAGGTCCTCGGACAAGAGTAAACGCACCTAGCTTGGTTGGGTGCTTGGTTCTTGTAGGATTGACTTGGTCCGGTGGGTTTAAGGCGTCTTGTGTGTTCTCGCCCACAATGGCGGGCCAATACATATGGTTAGAATCCTTGGTTACTGCAGAGTTGTTATTGATCTATATATATATATATATTTATTTATCATATATATATATTATATATATATATATATATATAATATATATATATATATATATATTTACATGTATATATATATATATCTATATATATATATTTTATATATATTTATATATATATATATAGAAATACATGTTAATGTATGTGTGTTGTACTCACCTATTTGTACCACTATTTGTGGTTGCAGGGGTCGAGATTCAGCTCCTGGCCCGCCTCCTCTCACTCATCGCTACCTAGCGTCCTCTCCTCTTCCTGCTCCACTGAGCTTTATCGTACCTCGTCTTAAAGCTATGTTCGGTTACTGCCTCCACTACCTCACTTGCCAGACTGTTCCACTTCTGACACCTCTATAACTGAAGAAATACTTCCTAACATCCCTTTGACTCATTTAAAGTCTTCAGCTTCCAATTGTGACCCCTTGTTTCTGTTTCCCTCTATGGAACATCCTGTCTCTGTCCACCTTATCTTTTCCCTCGCAGCATTTTGAATGCCGTTATTCTGTCTCCCCTATCTCTCCTGTCTCCAGTGTCGCAGGTCAATTTCCCTTAACCTTTCTTCACAGGACATTCCCCTTTTGCTCTGGAAGTTGCCTTGTTGCAAAACTTTGCACTTTTTCTAATTTTTTTGACGTGTAACTAGGTTGGGTTCTAAATTGGTGCTGCATACTCCAGTATGGGCCTGATGTTCACGGTGTACAGTGTCTTGAACGATTCCTTACTGAGTATCGGAACGCTGTTTCAGGTTTGCCAGGCGCCCATATGCTGCAGCAGTTATCTGATTGATGTGTGCTTCTAGAGACATGCTTGGTATTATACTCACCCGTAGATCTTTCTCCTTGAGTGGGTGTGTGCTTTGGGGTATGTGTGTGCATGTGTATGTGGTGTGTATGTGTGGTGTGTGTGTGTGTGTGTACATGTACATAATATAGATAAAAGTACGTCAAGTCGTAATTAATAACTGTCAATGAATAAATTGAAAAATGGTCGGGGAGTCGAATCCTGGTCCGTGAGTGTGGCAGACCCAGCACTGCGATATTCAGCCGAAGTAGTTATAGTTAGATGATTTAACAACGAGGACTTCTTTGACGTGCTTGTACAAGCCGCCACCAATTGTGATGCTATTGTTTTCTCACACCCTCCAGAAACTATCCTGACGCATCTAGTCTCGTACCCCTCAGAACCGCATAAGCTTATGTAGAATGTTGGCTTTCCAGAGATCACCTGGAGATGGTGATTGTGTTTTCTTCCACTCGAGTGAGTGGGCAACGAGCAGAGTGTTAGCCAGATGTTGTGAGTCCAATTCACTATGATGACCACCGCTAGTGCCACACATCACGCTTGGCACGGCTGCCACTGCCAGTTCGACTCCCAGGCACCATGTGTTCTTTCCGTCTCATAATTCCGACCAATAAACATATAAATGTCTCACTATCGTAAACATAACATATAAAGTAAGCAATAGTGCGAGTGCCAGCACTTTATTTACTTTATTTCGTCTTCGGAATTCTAGACTTTATTTTCGAACTTAGGTTTTATCTGCGGAACTTGACATCTCTTATTCAGAAAACGTAAGATTTAGCAGGATTAAGTTTAGGCCTTTGAATAATGTAATCCTAACTTACTTTCGTGATTTTCACTGGGAAGCGGCAAATTCGCAAGGAATGTACAGCGCCTGAGGAATGCGAGGCAATTTTGTTTGATCCGAGGAAGGGGGAAAACAAAAAGGCACAATACCTTGACTGAAACAATACACAAATAACCCGCACATCGGAGAGAGGAGCTTACGACGACGTTTCGATCGGGCTTCTTTAATTGTGCGAAATAATATATTCAGCGGGAAAAAATTCTAAACTAAAAAGATGTGTGTTCAAGTGAAGAATAATTTTCCTGAGTGAGTCGGAGCTTCTGCTGTCACCTCAGATCGTGTCTCTTTCTTTAAGGCTCTGAATGTTTCATTTTTTCCCACCTACAAAACATTTCCGTTCTCTGGCTAAAGTAATTTCTTCTCCGGGGAGAATGTCTGGGCTGGGGAGGAGTTGCATGTCTCCCCCGGGAAAGGGTTTCTTCCCCGGTGGGGAGGGGGATGGAGGTTCTGGTTTTCTTTTTTTCTTGTTCTCTTCTTGTTGTTTTCATTTTAAACACAAGAAGGTTTACATGGTTAGGTTAAAGAGTTCCAGCCTTTATTTTACAGGCCAAGAACTGTTTCTTACCAGACCTCACTTAAATACCTTCTAAGTATTATCTTTATTTCTCTCTCGCTCTGTGTATGTGTGTGTGTACTCACCTAATTGTACTCACCTATTGTCGTTGCAGGGGTCGATACTCAGCTCCTGGCCCCGCCTGTTCACTGATCGCTACTAGGCCCTCTCTCTCTCTCTGCTTCCTGAGTTTTGTCATACCTCGTCTTCAAGCTATGTATGGTTCCTGCTTCCACTACGTCACATGCTAGGCTATTCCACTCCCTGACGACTCTATGACCGAAGAAATACTTCCTAACATCCCTGTGACTTGTCTGAGTCTTCAGCTTCCAATTGTGACCCCTTGTTTCTGTGTCCCATCTCTAGAACATCCTGTCTCTGTCCACCTTATCTATTCCACGCAGTATCTTGTATGTCGTTATCATGTCTCCCCTGACCCTCCTGTCCTCCAGTGTCGTCAGTCCAATTTCCCTCAACCTTTCATCGTAGGACATTACCCTGAGCTCTGGAACTAGCCTTGTTGCAAACCTTTGTTACTTTCTCTAATTTCTGACGTGTTTTGACCAGGTGTGGGTTCCAAACTGGTGCTGCAAAACTCCAGTATGGGCCTGACGTACACAGTGTACAGTGTCTTGAACGATTCCTTACTAAGGTATCGGAACGCTATCTCTCAGTTTGCCAGGCGCCCATATGTTGCAGCAGTTATCTGGTTGATGTGTGCCTCCGGAGACGTGCTCGGTGTTATGGTCACCCCAAGATCTTTCTCCTTGAGCGAGGTTTACAGTCTTTGTCCACCTAGCCTATACTCTTGTCTGCGGTTTTCTTTGCCCTTCCCCAGTCTTCATGACTGCATTTGGCAGGGTTGAATTTGAGAAGGCAGTTTCTGGACCACGTGTCCAGTATGTCCAGGTCTCTTGTAGTCCTGCCTGATCCTCATCTGATTTAATTCTTCTCATCAGCTTCACATCATCCGCGGACAGGGGCACTTCAGAGTCTATTCCTTCCATCATGTCATTCACATATATCAAAAACAGCATGGTCCTAGAAATGACCCCTTTGGAACCTCGTTCTTCACAGGCGCCCACTGTGATACCTCTTCACGTACCATGGTTCGTTGTTGCCTCCCTGTCAGGTATTCTTTGATCCATTGCAGTGCCCTCCCTGTTATACGCGCCTGATCCTCCAGCTTCTGCACTAACCTCTTGTGAATAACTGTGTCGAAGGCCTTCCTGCATTCCAGGATAATGCAATCCACCCACATCTCTCTCTCGTGTCTATACTTCTGTTACCTTGTCATAAAAACTCCAGAAGGTTTGTGACACAGGATTTTCCTTTCATGAATCCATGCTGGTGTGTGTGTGTGTGTGTGGTGTGTGTGTGTGTGTGTGTGTGTGTGTGTGGTGTGTGTGTGTGTGTGTGTGTGTGTGCGTTTCTGTGTGTCTGTGTATGTTTGTCCTGCGTATGTTTGTCTGTGTAGTTTGTCTGTGTATGTTTGTCTGTGTATGTTTGTCTGTGTATGCTTGTCTGTGTATGCTTGTCTGTGTATTGTGGTCTGTGTGTGTGTCTGTGTGTGTATCTGTGTCTGTGTGTCCTCTCTGTTTGTACTCATCTACGTATTTATGGTTGCAGTGGTCGTGTCGTAGCTGCTGGCACCACCATTTCTCTGGTCATTACTAGGTTCATTCTTTCCCTGCTCAAAGAGCTTTATCGTACCTCTTCTTAAAAACTATGTATGCATCCTGCCTCCACTACATCACTCTCCGATTGCTCCACTTCCTGATAACTTATGACTGAGGAAATACTTTCTAACATCTCTGTAACTCATCTGAGTTTTCAACTTCTAGCGTAACCCTTGTTGCTGTTTTCCACCTTTGAAACATTCTGTCCCTATCCACCTTGTCAGTTCCTCTCAGTATTTGTATATTGTTGTCATGTCCCCTCATCCCTCTTGTCCTAGAGTGTCGTCAGGTTGATTTCCTTAACTTCTAGTACGATATACCCCTTACCTCCAGAAACTAGTCTTGTTGCAAACCTTTGCACTTTCTCTAATTTCTTAACGTACTTGAACAGGTGTGGGTTCCATACTGGTGTTGCATACTCCAATATAGGCCTAACGTACACAGTATACAGTGTTTTGAATGACTCCTTATCTCAGTAGTAGTACCGTTCCTAGTAACCAGTTACCAGTAACCAGTGTACCAGTAGATGACTCACTACCAATCGTCTGTGTGAATCACTGACTGTTTTTCACATGCTGCGGGACCGTACATTGTTCTCAAAGACCGCTCACCCGTAGCAACTCGGTGATTCAGTCTAAGATAGGGATCAGAGGAGCAGTCGGCTAGTTGCGCTTCCCATACATCCGTTAAAAATTATACGTACTCCAGTCTACTGAGTATTTTTACCCCAGCCACATTATCGAACCCACATGTAAAAATTGGTGACAGCGGTGTGGCGAGGATTTAAGCAAATTCCAACGTTAGAAGACTGTTTGTGGGGTGCTGCAGTCAGAGTGATCCGTCTACCACTCCACAAGCACTACCCTCACTCACCTCCACCCCTTGTACCCAGCATGCATGCCTTTGCACCGCTTTTCAAGCTTCCCTGGCATATTCGTTTGCCTAATTGCTTCAATCTCCGAGGGGTTGACCCGGATTTTGCATTAAGCCAGTCAATAAGCCAGACTGAGGAAGTTAACGCTAGTCAGCCTTCCTCAGCCTACCTTCCAGCCGTCTCCTGTCATCCGCCTGCTCCCTTCATGCTGTGTTCATCGTTCACGCTTTCCTTCAGCCATTCCTCGTGGTTATGCCAGTCAGCCAACCCAGCTTCCCAACCCACCTGAGAGAGAGAAATACCACCAAGTTTCCTATGAAGTAATGTCTCATATATCCTTGTCTTGGAAAGCTAAAGTGGTCTTCCACCAAGCCCTGTGGGCATAAAGTGGCTTAGTTATAAACCACCTTCGTGAGTGGCGAGACTTGCACGCAGTACGCCAGCGAGTGATCATGCTCAAATTTCACCCACCGCGCCACCCACTCTTCACTCATCTACCTGTGCTTTTTTTTCACCTTGGACCTGCCCTAGTACTGTATTTGGCTCACATAATTGCAAGCGAGGTAGCTGGCTGGTTGCCTAACAATAAAGCCATTATGTGAGTTGTCCAAAAAGCGCATTTTCTTTACTACAACATGATGTAGGAGGCCATCACACGCCCCGTCTTCCTCTCATCATTCGTCACTGTCCGTCTACCACTCCAGACTACAGTGATAATTTTCTTTTAAGACAATTTTCCTTGCATATTAAAGAATTTGCGTGTGTGAAGACATTTACATGAATTTCTTGTGTAACTCTAAGCCTTGTGTTTTCAGAAGACTCAGATGTTTTCCTTTGACTCATAAGTTTTGCAATATTTTTCAGTGTTAATCGCTCATCTCATACTTTTTATTTGTTTGGTTTTCTTATGCTAACTCTCTGTCTGTAGTAAGTATTTTTCTGTAGTGTACCAGTCAGCCACTCCGTGTGAAGTAATTCATTCATTTTTGTTCTTTCAGCAATGTATTCTCCAGTAGTTTCATTATTTAGTTCCTGCAGTGATCTTTCACCCCAGTAATACTAAATAATCCATTTATTTCTATGGTGTACCTATTTTGTTCGTATGCCCTGCAGTTCACATTCCCTTATCTTTCGCAACTTGTGACCCATTATTTTTGAATAAATTTTAGTCGTATCATCTCAGCAAGATATTGTTGTAGGACATGAGATAAATAATGTTACAATCCTTTTTTGTGCCCCCCACTTGGAAGTGTATACACTTCTATTTTGTTCTTGTTTTATTTTTATCATAATTTACATAATTTCTTGAACAAATTCACTCCTAGTGTCGTTTCAATTTCTTTTTAACGTAAAGTGTTTTTTTTTCTTACTCAAGTAAATTGTTTTGTCTAAATTTACATAAGAGTTAAAGTGTTCAGTCAGTTTTTTCCTTCTATTTTTTTTTTTTTTTTTTGTTTTTATTTTATTATTTACCTACATTTTCCCAGTGTAACTTTATAGCGCATTTATTATTTCTGCGCCATATTTTGTCACTTGTTCTCAGTGAATTAATTTTCTTTTGTTGAAATTTTTAGCATTATTTATTCTCATTTCATATTTTGAGTCTTTTGCTTTTCATTTTAATTGTTTTTTTCATGTTGTCTTTGTATATATTTTAATTTGTTATGCATTCCTTCAAAATAATTTAATTTCCCAGTTATCTCTCGTTTGCATACAATTTCGTGATTTATTTAACACTTTTTTATATTGATTTACCAATTTTATTAGTTAATTTCTTATTTACAAGAGTAACAGGACACTCATTTTGATTTAATTCAGTCTCCATAATACCTTTACTTGGAAAATTCAATGTGGTTTCTTTATCTTGCCTAGGGGGTTTGATTTCCTACCCTCTTTATGTATCTAGCCATTTTTTTTATTACTTCTGCCGAATAGTTTGCATCTCTTTTATTCCAATTTAAGCATTTTGTATGTATCATTTTATTACCATTATTTGTTTGCCTTATTTGTTCTTGTGCAACTTCTTTGTCCATAGCCTCACATACCGTCAAGAGATACTTAGTGAATGTCGACACACTCAAACCTCTCAGGCTACTGCTGCCCATTCATCAGTCCTGAAAGTTACCTTACGACTGACAGACCGACACCAACACTGCGACACTATAGTTTAACACTCGTGATTTCCCTTGATGCGTTACCTTATTCAATGGCCATGTACATATCCTGAAGCATGGTTTACTGCCATTCGTTCTCTCGTGTTAATGCTCTATTTGTCGGTCCTCCTTCGAGCAAGGGTTACACCAAAACATAAAGTTGTGACCCTACAGACTTAACAAATAGCAATATCAAACTTCCACTGCTATCTCAAAATCTTTGAGAAACTCGTGCACATGAACTATTACGATTTAAAACGCACAAAACATCCTCAACCCCTGCCAATATGGATCAGGAAAAATAAAAGCACTAATGATGCAATCATAAAAGTTGCTAGATCTTCTTTACCACACATTGGAAAATAAGGAATATCCACTAGGAATTTTTTATGACCTAAAAAAGCTTTTGACACAGTAGACCACGACATCCTACTCCATAAACTTGACCATTTCGGTATAAAGGCCATGCGCTTGCTTTTTTAAAATCTTACCTTACTAATAGTAATCAGTATTCACCATTAAAGACACAGCATCAACAATACGCCCACTTGATACCGAGTACCGCAGTGAAGAGTCCGTTTCCCCTGCTCTTCCTCATATACAACAATGATCTTTCCATACGTATCCAAACACCTGAAACCCATTCTCTTAGCTGACGACACGACTTAGTCATCTCTCACCCTAATCTTGCCACCCTCAACACCATAGTCATGAGAACAGATCAAAATATCGACTGATAGACAGCCCATACACTACGCTTTAACACTACAAAACTACTATAGTATCTTTGGAAGCAGAGCAGGAGATGCACAAATTAACATTAAGAGCGCCAACCCACTCTATTACCAGACATAATGAGGGCAAATTCCTAGGCCTATACCTTGACAACAACCTGAATTTCAACACCCATATCCAACAACATAACCAAAAAAGTATCCAAAACGGTTGGGATCCTCTCCAAGATACGATACACGTGCCACAAAATGCCCTTCTCACACTATACCACTCACTTATTTATCCATACCTCACCTATGCTATTTGTGCTTGGGGATCAACTGCAGCAACACACCTAAAGCCAATATAACCCAACAAAAAGCTGCAGTAAGATAATCACTAAATTCCATCCCTGGCAACACCCCTTCCCCACTCTTCATAGATCTAAACTTACTCCCGTTCAGTACATCCACAATTACTACTGTGCAATCTACATCTACAGGACCTTAACTCCAATATCAACTTTGACCTAAAACGCTTTTCTGATAGTTATGACAGAACCACAGGCATAACACCAGACACAAACATCTCTACGACATTCCCCGTGTCCGACTAACCTTTACAAAAATTCAATGTATGTCAAAGGCCCTAAAATCTGGAACACCCACCTGAGAACTCTCTAGAACTGCAGATACATTCATCACCTTCAAAACTACCATTAGAAAACATCTTATCTCCCTGATACACCCCATTAACTAACTACACGAATACCACCTGGTGGTTCACACTTACACTCACTCACCCATTTGACCATAAACGAAATATTAATCTCAATCTTAAAATAATGAATCCTATGATACTCCAATACTGAAACTATGTACGTGCCAAAACAAAAGCATTCACATTGCTAAACTCACAAACTAGTAATTTAGTCACTTAGCCATAATACCAACTTACCTCATAATTTGTAATATTTTAAAATAAAGAATTAAACTAAGTCTGCCGAAATGCCTAGCCATGCTAGCGTTCTAGTGGTACACTCTTTTTAAACATTATTTTAAATTTCAAGTAAACCACCAATAACCCCAAATTTTTGTAAATCCAACATTGTAAACCTTTTAGAGAATTTAAAAATTTTTTTTTGAATTTGAAAATTTTAATTATCAGACTTTTTGAAAGAAGCCCCCCTTCAAACGGGGCCCGCTGCTGTTTACGTTTTTTGATCTCCTTTAAATGCAACTTTAGGAAACCTTTTCAAAGTGGTCAAAAATATGAGGAACTATTTTGTTTTTTCCTTGGGCCAAATAAAAAAAGCTTTAACCATATTTCCTTCTTAGGGGAAATCGTGAATGCCACACCCTAACAAAAAAATCGTTTAGTGCATTTGCTGTTAATTAGACATACTTTTATCATCAATTTTCAATGCTGTCCAGTTTCCCCCAGGGTTTGGGTTTCCCGACGAATAAACCATCCAAGCCCCGTTCTAAAATACAGCTTTTGGAGCAAACAAAGGAAATAATGCCGCCTTTCTTCCAGTGTGCTTATAGGGTAATCCTCCAAATTTTGACGATGGAACCACTTTCAGCCCAAAACATGTTTCGTTTCCCTTTTGCCTCCAGGGGACTTTCCCATGTATCCAAAAATAATTTTCACACCTATCCTCATCTGCACCACCTCTTGTTTGCGCCAAAAACGACAAAAACGGGTGTCAAACCCTCGCAGGGGATCACCAAAAGGGCCCGGTACAGAGTCAAAATTTAAAAACCCCGTATTTTTCATAGTACATTCAGTAACCATAGTCAGCGGACTTGTTACAACTGTGGTTTCCGTGGCCATATTGCAATTAATTGTCCTGATACTCACCCTAAGAGGCGTCGTACTGATGAGGAGTACCAGTCAGATCTTCCCTACTGTACTTATCATAGAATACATGGACATGACACATCTGAGTGCAATGCTCTCTGCAACCTTCAGTACTCTAGGCCTTTCCGTGGCCGTTCCAACCGCAGAACCCGTAGAGGAAACAGACGTCGTGGTTCTCAAACTAACCAGAACCAGGCTAATTCTTCCAATTCGGGGGAATTCGAGCGCCCCAGTCAAACCGTCCCATGGTGACAATAGGCGATAATGAGTACACCATCCCCGTTCATAATTCCTTTGAAGCCTTAAGCAGTCTCGAGAATGACAATCCTGTTAGGTAAGACACATATGCAACAGTTAGGTATCTTTATTATGAAACGTTTCGCCTACACAGTAGGCTTCTTCAGTCAAGTACAGAAAAGTTGATAGAAGCAGAAGATACTTGAAGACGATGTAATCAGTCCATCACCCTTAAAGTTTTGAGGTGGTCAGTCCCTCAGTCTGGAGAAGAGCATTGTTCCATAGTATGAAACAATATGGAGAAGAAGTGACAGGATGGAGCTTTGTATAGCGCCAAGAGGTGAGACGTAGGCCACTAGGAGAGGTAAGAACTCAGATGTTGAAAGGTCAGGTCCCTCTCAAATCCAGCCCCTGTCATTAGTGGAAGTTGTCGAAGTTGATTGCAGGTCTGTACCAAGATACCTTGTGTTTGCAGTGTCTGACAGATTGAACATTAAAATGGTATAAAATACCGACAGGTTGTTAGGTAAGACACATATGCAACAGTTAGGTATCTTTATTATGAAACGTTTCGCCTACACAGTAGGCTTCTTCAGTCAAGTACAGAAAAGTTGATAGAAGCAGAAGATACTTGAAGACGATGTAATCAGTCCATCACCCTTAAAGTTTTGAGGTGGTCAGTCCCTCAGTCTGGAGAAGAGCATTGTTACCTAACTGTTGCATATGTGTCTTACCTAACAACCTGTCGGTATTTTATACCATTTTAATGTTCAATCTGTCAGACACTGCAACACAAGGGTATCTTGGTACAGACCTGCAATCAACTTCGACAACTTCCACTAATGAGAGGGGCTGGATTTGAGAGGGACATGACCTTTCAACATCTGAGTTCCTACCTCTCCTAGTGGCCTACGTCTCACCTCTTGGCGCTATACAAAGCTCCATCCTGTCACTTCTTCTCCATATTGTTTCATACTATGGAACAATGCTCTTCTCCAGACTGAGGGACTGACCACCTCAAAACTTTAAGGGTGATGGACTGATTACATCGTCTTCAAGTATCTTCTGCTTCTATCAACTTTTCTGTACTTGACTGAAGAAGCCTACTGTGTAGGCGAAACGTTTCATAATAAAGATACCTAACTGTTGCATATGTGTCTCACCTAACAACTGTCGTATTTTATACATTTTAATGTTCAATGACAATCCTGTGATGTGGTTGCTTCACATGTCTAACGTAGATGATTTTGGGGAGAAGTGGTAAACAATCT
Source organism: Cherax quadricarinatus (assembly GCF_026875155.1). Taxonomy (NCBI): domain Eukaryota; kingdom Metazoa; phylum Arthropoda; class Malacostraca; order Decapoda; family Parastacidae; genus Cherax; species Cherax quadricarinatus. Next base: position 20,901 of record NW_026466972.1, read on the forward strand.
TTTCTGATGACAATCCACCTTTTGTTTGCCAAATATTTCAAATGCAACCATAGGCCCTATAGTGCTAGCATCTGTTTCTTATGCGCCAGTCTGTGTTCATGGACTCTGCATGCGCTAGTCAATTGTTTCTGGTCTAGTTTGTTTTAGGGAGAAGCAGTTACGACAGGTCCTGTTTCGTAGAAGACTATGTGTCCTCCTTAGTAGAAGTTGCTGGTTCTCTCACCTGCGTGTCCTGAGGTCGGACTTCCTCTCACCTTTTCTATCCAGGTAGAGGGATTCCACTGCTTCCGGCCTTGTGGTCGTCCAGATTACCTTTCCCTGGTGACCTACGGGGATTGCTTTCATGCGAGCTTACGCATTGTGCTCGACCTTATCGATGGCATGCCCAAGTTGATGGGACTTGATCGTACTATTTTGGGTTACAGCTTGGATCCGAGATCTGCCTTACTGCCGCAGAGTACGGACCATTCGTTTTTTTTTTTTTTCTTTTTTTTTTTTTTTTATTTGTAGGATTAAGTCCTTTCAGGGCCAGTGCTTTTTCCAGTAGCGTACCAAGCGGTCAGCACTGGTGATCCTGTCACTCCTGTCTGTGTTCCTGGCAAACCTTTCAGACTTGACAAGATAGTGTCCAGTTACTCAAGTGTCCTAAGCGTCGCTATGACTACTCTGGTGCTGAGCCAATCCTGCAATGTCTGGCTAGTTCAGTAGTAGTTTCTCCACAGGGGACGCTTTGTCGGGACAACGATTACTTGCAAATATAGTAAGGCCATACTCTTGTTGATGTCACTGCAGTCTGCAGATAAGACGTTTCTGTTCGTGGCTCAGTGACCTCACATAGAAGTGTCTGTTGATTGTACCTAGTGGTTTTCAGATGGTGATAATGTCCTAGTTGTACAGTGATTCTTGCAAAGTAAAAGTCTATTTGTTGAAACATCCTTACTTGTTGTAAGAGTTTGAAGATCATTTCTTTCCTTGCTAAAACTTTGGTCCACTGTGTTCGTCTCAGAGCTAATACCAATCTTGTTGACCTTGTTCACCTATCCTTACCCTGTTCAGGTGAGGGTGAGGTGTAGTTTGTCACCTGACCAGTGGCGTCGGTGCTATTTCTACCGGGGAGACCTCATCCACTTCACTGGATCAATCTGTTCCACCTGTTGGGAGAAAGACTTAGCTCCCCTGACTTCCTAGACGAGGTCAAGCATTTGTTGGGATACTCTGTTGAATACAAACGTGTAAGCCATTGCCTTACCTGGTGAGAAGATGGGGTATAACGAACTTATTGTCCCATGTATTCCACTTGTATCCCTGGTACTAGACTATCTATCTACTGCATACAGCAATGCCTCATTCACAAGTTGCTGTCACAGAAGCAATTGGATCAATTATTGCTTGATGATGGAGTTATTGCAACCTAGCAATTCACCTTGGGATGCACCCTTGATCCTAGTACCTAAGGGAAGGATGGTACTTGGCGCCCAGTGATTTGACTTTAGGGAAGTTAAATGCGGAAACTATTCAGATCGATTCCCACTTCCTGTGACTGGGTGACTTTTTACGTAACATTGGAGATAACAATGTCTTTTCAACCTGGGACTTGTTACAAGGTTTTGGCAAGCCCTCTTCATGTGGACAGCCTATAGAGTACCGCTTTTCTCACTCCTACTGGTCATTTTCACTTCCTCCGTATGGCGTTTGGTATTACGATCTCCCCTATCCCGTTCTCAAGGCTCATGAGTTATATCTTTAGAGGTCTCATAGGGAATGCACTTATGGTGTACTTAGTGCCAGTTCACTCCGTGCATAATCGCTACATGTCTTAAGAGTGGATACACAATTGTAAAGAACTTGATGTAGTACCTGTAAGCTTGTAAGAAGCCAATTACAGATCAAACTGTCTAATTGTCAATTTTTCAGATCAGAAATCAAGTTTCTTGGTCACGTGGCAGCTAGAGGGGTTACGGGCCCGGCCAAAGTAAAGTAATTGCAGTACTATTTTTCCAACATCCAAAATGCTGATGGTGTAAGTTCCTTAGTGGGCTTATCAGGTTTTATAGATCCTTTTATTGCAAATTTCTTCTATGCTGACTCCTCTAACTGAGTTGTTCAAGAAAGATGCTCCTCTTGTTTGGACCTTCCATCAAGAAAGTGCATTCCAAACTCTATAAAGAAAAGTTAACATCTGCTCCAATTTTAAATTTCAGGATTTTTCTAAAGTCTTCTATCTGACAACTGTTGCTAGTTCTTTTGGCTTAGGTTGCCCGTACTAGCTCAAACCTACTGATGGCCAGTACAACGCAGTTGCCTTTGCTAGCGAGGTCCTTAGAACGGCTGAACTGAACATAAATTATACGAAATGAGCAAGAAGCCTTAGTCAATAGTATGGTCTTTAAAGCACTTCCGGACATTATTTATCAGTACTCTGTGCATGTTTGTCAGGACCATGCTCACTATACCTTTATGCAGAACAAACAACCTACTGGAAGGTTAGCCGGATGGTCCTTGACTATCCAAGAGTTCTATCCCACTTTGAACAACTTACTGGCAAGTCAAATGTAGTCACAGATGCATTATCGCAAACATGTTATGTATAGTAACTGAGACCCTCCATGTACTGCCGAAAGATATAAAAGAATGCTCATCAAGCTGATCCCATGTGGTCTGGTGTGATTCGATCCTGTCTCCCAGGAAAGATCGTTTTCTGACTGAGAAGCCACCAGCACCATCAGTGGACTTTGTCATGAACAAGTATTTCTGTATCAAACAGCCTAGTTGGGTATCCTAGGCAGAAGAGTATACAGGTTAGTAATTCACAGTCACTAGTGGACTGTAGCCTTATAGCTAGCTCACGATGTACCAGGTGTTGCAACCCTGGTATGGATCGTTCTGTAAAACAAGCCAGAGTTGAAATACTTTTGGCCTAGTATGGCAACTGATAATTTCTGAGTATGTTAAGAAATGTAGTGTCTGCATGGCTACATAAAGGTAATGCTAATGGTCCTAATCTTAATCCAAGTGTATCCAACTACTAGCGAAACGTGGGGAAGATTGCACTAGATGTGTTTAACTAATTTCCAATGTTCCCTCAAATAAGCAAACAAACATTATGTGTTATGGTAGACCATTTCACCAGATATTGTGAGTCCCTATTACAGAGATAAGACTGCAGGAGACAGTTGCTAAAGCGTTTTTTAAAGAATGCTTTAACTGCAGGCATTACACCCCTAAGTCCCTAGTAACAGATAATGGGTGGTGTATTCTGTAATGGAGATTCTTGAAAATTTGTGTACCTGCACTAGATCTCTAATTTCCACCATTGTTCTCATCATCTGCCAGAAATGGGTTAGCAGAAACGAATCCATAAGAAAGTACTTGATTCTTGAGAGCCACTATCAATCCCATCAGTGTAAACTTGGGATGACGTTTTACCTGATGTGCGTGTGCTATAAATTCTGCTTACAATGTGCTATAGGTGGTCACTCCACATTATGCATTGTACGGTGAGATAAACGTTTGCCTATGAGTTTTGCTATATTCTAATCCGAAGACAATATATAACCCTGTTGATTTCATAGCAACTCTTTCAGCTTAGTTCATAGTGTTTTTAGAGAATCCGTGATACCACTTTAAATCAACAGCAGTATTTACAGAGTCGCTAAACCTCCAGCAAAGCCGTCCAAAATCAAAAGTAGAAGTTCGAGAGTTAATGCTGACTAACTTTAACAAATGTCTGCAATGCCTAAGGTTGATCAAAAGTTGGACCTGGTCCTTATCGATAGTTGAACATATCACTGGGTATTAAGTATAAGGTTAGAGAATTAGTACTGGGTCAGATATAAAGAATCGCATTTAGATCATTGAGTTAGTTGGTGATGATAATGACGTTCCAACCAGACTAAGTGACTAGTCTCTGACAATTCTCTGTTCCTGTACTCTCTACCTCTATTCTCAGTCAGTACGATCAACCTGATGTCGTTATTCCCTACGTACAGGAAGATATTGAGAAATCTCAAGTATCTTTTGTAACTACTCAATTCAGATTTGCCTAATAAATATTGCATGAGTTAGCCAGTGCATCAGAGTTGATCCTCCAGAGATGACACCCATTCTTGCATATGTCAATCTCACCGCTAGCCAGAGTTGGGGTTAATGATAAGACCTGTATAGATGAATATTACAGTATCAACTTATTCAGCATTCAAGATTTTTTTTTTTTTTGTGTTCACGTTCTCTCCGAATAAATTTTTCAGATTTACAGTCTAGATTTGAGTGCACTGAATCTGCCTTTCTGTTAAACACTTCTTTCTTTGTATTATATTCTTCCTCAGCATCCGTAGATCACATGTATACAGATCGATCGATCCAACTTTTTTTTTTATCACTTCTATGTGTAATCCTACAATTTTGAGTCTCATTCGATGGTTGTGCTATCTTACACCATATAAATGCATTGACAGTTTCATTTACAGTAAGTTTCATTACTGTTTCAATTACGTTAAGCTTCCAATTCTCAATATTCTTCTTATGTTGTTATTATGTTCAATTGTTGTGTACTTTGACATTGTTATAGATTCTGCCCAAGCCGTTCACGTGCCATCTTTTTGTTTGTATTAGCTGTATGTCGGGACGACTTTCGTTAGCATCGCCAAGCTCTCTGTAGTAGTACCAGTTTGAGTAACCAGTTACCAGTAACAGTTTGTACCAGTAGTTGACTCACACTACCAACACGTCTGTGGAATCACTGGATGTTATTACATGGCTGATGACCTAGCATGTTGTCAATGGAACGCTTCACCCGTAGGCACTGTGTGAGTCAGTCTAAAGATAGGGAGCAGTCGAGAGAGGCAGGTCGGCTGTTGGGCGCTTCCATACTTTCTGTTATTATTTATACGTACTAACGGCCTACGGGAGTATTTTTACCCCATCCACGTTAGCGAACCAACTTACACTTACTCAGGTGTCATTTATGCTGTTCTTAGGCTTGCCAGACGACCATACTCAGCCTAAGATATTTTTCCGTTGAGTGACTTTTTCCCAGCCTTGGCTCCCCTAGCGTGTTACTCGTCAGTGGTCTTCTTTGACCTCCCTCAATCTTCATGATTTTGCACATAGTGAGGTTAAACTCCATGGAGTCACTCGTTAGGACCGGCTTGTAGCTATGCTCGGATTCCTTGTAGTTTAAACATGATACTCGTTCGCTTGAATTCGCCGCATTAGCTTTTAACATCGCTTTACATCGTCGACAAACAGGGACACCTCTGTAATCTATCCTTTCCGTCATTGTCACTTCACATAACCTGAAACAGCAATGGCCCTAGAACTGACCCCTGTGTGTACTCACCGATTTGTGGTTGCAGGGGTCCATGCTTAGATCCTGGCCCTGGCCTCTTCACTGATGGCTTACTTGGTGCTCTCTCTCCCTGTCCATGAGCCTTATCAAACATCGTCTTTAATTCTTTGTATGGTTCCTGCCTCCACTACTCACTTTCTTGGACTATAGTACCACGGCCTGACATAACTCTATGACTGAAGTAAGTACTTCCTAACATCCTTTGACTCTAGGAGTCTTCATCTTCCAATTGGGACTGTTATGCAGAAAGGTGGGGACAGCTGGGGGCTAGAGCCTTGGTCTAAGGGCCAATGTAAAAGTTACACCTCTCAAGCTAAACTGGCACCCAGGGCTATCCCTGTCAAAAAAGAATGGCTAATCCAGTTTGTGTTACTTCATAATGGGGTTGGTTAACAGTGGGTAGGCAAAAATCCCAGTTAGGTAAATGTTTCTATTTATTCAACATAACACTATATACCCACTCTCTAGAAACACTTAATCCTAAAACATCCCAAATGAGGGTCACAGAAACTGTGGCTGGAGGTCCAGCCACTATTAACCACTAGGCCTAGTCAGCGCCAGGGCCCATCACATACTCAACCAACCTATTTTCTTATTTCCTCAACTCATCCCACAGCCCCTGACCATGTCAGAGGCCTAGGTGGGCATCAGGTAAGCCATAGAAGAGCCTATGGCTTGGGTTAGGCTAAACAAAAGGAGTTTACAACTACTACCATACTTGCTTAAAATTACAGCATCTCCGACGCCAGCCTCAACACCTTGCTGACTCCATGGGACTCCCCAAGCCACGTTACTCCACGTACCCATAACACCTGGAAAATAAATTCCCTAGCAGGATTCTTTATAATTATAGTTTAACCTACTTTATAGTACCCCCAAAGCACATTATGAATTATAAAATTATGCTTTTCATTATAACATTCTACTATTCTGACACCCTTCACTATTGTATATACATTACATGTCTTACTGGACCTGCATAACAACATTCAAGTCATGCAGATCCCTGCATAACACCCCACCCCAGGACCATAGGTCTCACTCTGCTATGCGGGTCCCTACGGACCACTGCTAGGCAAAAGGAAAAAGAAAAGAGAAAATAAATCCCACATTTTAGGTCTGAGGCAACAGCAAAATTGCATAACTGGGGAATGGACTACCATCGATCATGGTCTTTTGGTACTAAAAACAAAATATGCAATATAACTGAGGTTACTAGACTCCTGACATGTGGAAAACTCGCCCGCCCCCGAACTAAAAGTGAAGAAGTTCTATGCCAAACGAGCCCCAGTCATTATCAAGACAACCTGTGTTAGGAAAAGGCACCAACACAACACAGCGCTGGCCTGGACCGGCGGTGATGCAATTTAGCCTATAATTACTTCAAGCAACATTTTTAAACGAGCAAGGTAACGCCACCTTGTACAAAAGTGCCCTGAGGTGATTGCCATTTTATGAAGTATCAACAAAGTTTCTGTATGCTGCAAGGCAAACCAAACTGTATGTTCCACAAAAAAAAAAAACTTTTAAAGAATAAATACCATTTTCCAGGAGTTCACAAGGAAAAGTAAATATCAGATTTTGCATCCGTTTTAATTCTACTTAGAAAGCAAACATCATGATCATTCCATCTCAAAACAATTTTTAGTAAACAAAACTGGTTCCCCTTGACACCACTCTGCAGAATCAGGAGAGCACAGGGGAGGGAAAATTATCAGTCCCCCAAAAAAAAAACGGGTGGATTAGTCACATAATTCTTGTTGGCGGGAGCTCTGGCCGTAAAACCCTGGAGTCTCACTGAAGAGCCAAAATGGTGGACATCCCAGGCCTGTCACCTACATGTCATTCCTCGGACCCTGGAGTCACCCAGCGGGGATACATAAAAGGAGATAATAAAAGTTATAGGTCCTGGAGATACCTATACACTTGGATCAGAGAAACATGACCCAAACAGTGGGGGGCTTCACCTCCAACCCCATATTCACTAAAACTTGCAGGTCAAACAGTCCCTACACCATACATTAAAACGGGGCAAGGGGCATCCCAGCAAACACCATATAAAAATCGTAGCCTTATCTTACCTAGGCATGGCACTTGATGGGGGCTACCCCAATACACACACACACACTTAGGGAATCGCTGTTACCTCCAGCTCAATCTCAACCTGCCTTCTCCTGTGGGTGTTCCAGGGTTCCATCTACTTGTCTACCGCATACAATGCAAAATAAGAATAGAACATATGTGATCTTTACATCTATCGATCATGCACTTTAACTCGAGGTCAAGGCATCAGCAACCTCATTCTCTGCTCCCTTCACATAATGAATCACAAGATTAAGTGGTTGGAAAAACAAGGCCCACCTCCGTAAGTCGTGATTGTGGTTCTTATTAAGTGAAAGTTAACGTAATGGAATATGGTCACTTTACACAGTGTATAGGGTGACTGTTGATGATATATGCACCTCAAAATGTTGCACTGCCACTCTAAAGCAAGGAGCTCCTTTTCTATGGGGTTATAACTTCTTGGTGCCCTGGTACTTTTTGCTGAGAGCAGGACGTGTTCGCATTACTTGCCCTGCTCTACCCTACAACATAAGACTGCCCCAACCCCTGTATCATCTTTGCAAACCTGGGGTGGGTAACTCAGGATTACTCTTAAAGATCTTGAGGGTTAATGGCATACAAAGGTTCTTGTACAGAGATTTTAAAGTTACAATTATGGGTGTGTCCTTGGCACACATGGTCATGGGAATCCGAGGTCCCCACGGTTCATTCTCATCAATTTGCATGTGTTCCTAAAGAGGAGACAAAACCTTATTTCTTAAACCGTACCTGGCGGCAAGTCAGTGCTCGTTTCAAGTTATTCCACCTAGTGTGAGACAGGTAATTCTGGACAACGTCACGACTCTCGCTGTGATACATAACCACAGTCTCTTGAGATATAAAAACATTCACTTCCTTCAAGGAACCTATTGCACCCCTGACTTTTTTCCTTGCCCGGCCGGTTACGGACATTGCACAAATTCTGAAACCTCTACCTCAAAATGGGGGCCATGTTACGGCCCCATTTGTCAAGCTTCCCAAAAACTCTTTACTCTAAGGTGCACCTTGGCTGAGCCAACACTTCACCAGTCTTTCAGAAGATCCAAATCTTCCACAATCTATTACAATTTTCCTGCTTACATGTATCTTTCTCAGGACCTACCACCATCATTTTGAAGTATCACACAGTTCCATCATAGCCTTCCCAGGTCACGGCTTCCAATGTCAATCCCTTCTCTCAGCTTCCAGAATGTGTTAGCACCACCTCTATGGTCCCACGTCATCTGGGCAGACTGCAGAGACTGGTGCACTATGAGCCATCGACCTCATATTAGTCATAGCAGTTTCTGAACCGGAGATTAAAACACCGCGGGGAAACATTCACTCCTCACGTAGCCCATGACTTAATGTTCCAGAGTGCTTCCCCACACGGTAATGAAAAGGAGGGGAATTCCCTCGTCCAGTCATCTCTGGGTATAGGGTAAAATAAAATTGCATTGCCCTGAGAGACTGGGAAAACCACTGTGCTTTTCTTTGACTCCTAGGAATGATATACATTGTAAATTTAAACCTCAAGTAGGGCTTCTCAAAACTACATGACTTTCATAAAATTTGGCTTCTGGGTGATTTGGCAAGCGAAGTGATCGTAAGAGACACATATGTTGCTCCAGAAATCTCAAAACACACACACTAAATTATTCAAGAAAGGGTATATTTCTCTGGTAACTGTTTTGAAGAATTTATTAATAAACATGGTTGTCAGCCCTCCCTTCTTAACACTTAAATATCGTTCCTTGGAATCTGTTTAATAATACAGACAATGACGCTTTAATAGTTCTGCTCTGGACTGGGACACAGGTCTCCTTAAAAAAAGAGTATGCTCATTTGACACAACTCGCAAAATAAACTTTTGGTAAATTTTGGAACACTTCCTCTACAACAGTGATAAGTGACATTGCCGTTCCAGAGGGCACAACCTTCCTGGGCCTCAATCTGTGCTGCTGTCAGGGATTTTTTCCCACTTTCAGCTCCAAGACCACTTTCCAACCGGTTCGGGCTGAAGCCGGTTCATCACTGCTCAGAGTCTCCTGCAGATCAGACTCTATGAAACAGGCTCCCAGGCTCAAACCATCTCCACAGTGTGCAGATGGTCACAGGGTGGCACAGCTCCTGCCCTGTTCCCCTGTTTTGTCTTGAACACGCTGAATAATTGTTCAGGCACCGTCGCTCCATATAGGTCATTACCACCTTGTAAAGCTGGGTCCTGCTAAACCAAACATTCCCGTTTTGGAGGCAAGTCACAACGTTGTTGCTAGTAGAGGTCAACTTGAAAAGGGTGCTTATTCTGCAATACCTATGGTAGGTACCCAGACGGGTTATGCCAGTCTCTACCCATATCCTGTGCATGGAGTCCTGACAGGGACTCCAGTGTTCCTTTTAGAAATATGTTCCAACCGGTGTAGGTGTCATCCGAATACTGGCAATTTCACCCTGACGAAGAAGGTGTATGTGCTACAAGTGTCCCTCAAAAGACTTAGACCATAACCCTTCCTTCATTTTGGTGTAGGCCAAAGTTAGACTGACTTGAATAGACCTTCATCCGAGGGTCTATAGATCCAGCTGGTCTTCTTTGGATAACCGTGGGGCTAGATGAAATGCAGCAATATCATGTGTAACTCGTGGGTATTTTACTGGAGAAAGCATCTGCTGTCAGTCCTGGTCCCTAAGCTTCTTTACGACAATAAGGCTGAAGTGGCCCTGTTTCTTGCAATATATAGATTGATCAGGTTTAAAAGCCCCTGCACACTTGGCATAGGTTGGGGCCATGTTCTTGGTGAACTGGTCTCTTTTACCTGTCCCGGATAGTCCTGGACCTGTGGACAGCTGACTTAAATCCTTCTCGGCTAGGCACTGAAAATTAGGCTTATTAAAAACTTCTGGTGGTTATTAGGCTGGTAATTGGGTGCTTAAACTTCTGATATTTCTATTTCCTATTGGGGGGTGGAGATAAACTTACCATTATTGTATGTGGGATGTGGTAAACTACTTCCTAATTTGTGTGTTAGCTTAAAAATATCTGTCACCCAGCTCTAAGCATTATTATAAAGTATCATAGATCCTTCTCCTCAAGATATGCCTTGAGGTCAGGAGGAACATTTCTCAAAAGATCCTCTAACAACAAATTTAAGGTAATTACACCCTCCTAATTGCCTACCTCCCCCTTATGAGCGACTACACCTATTTAGAAGGACATTTCTCCTTACATATTCCACCCAAGAGCCCTGCTTGAAACTTTAGTCTCTAAACTTCTGCCGGTATCTTTCCGGCAACTTTCGATATATGCCAGTAAATCTACCTCTTTCGTTCTATGATAATCAGAAAAAGGCCGATACTCTAAAGAACTAACGCCTGCAACCTTTTACCTGCTTAGTGGGTTCTTGCTTATTCGCATTTCCTTTTCTGGCCTAACTTGGGCATTTCGGCCGTACTTTTAACATAACAGAAACAACTGGTCTGGGTCTTTCTTCTAGGATTTGGGCATCAATTTTTTTGGCTTTATCCAATTGATAAACATCTTACCCTGGTGTCTTGTGTCCTGACCGTGAGAAGCAAGCTGCCTCTCTTTTTTAGCTCTTTCTTGAGACCCTAAGCTCCTCTAAGGCTCTCTGTTCCTGGATCTTTGTACGTTCCATCCTTAACCGCTCTTTTCTTCCCGCAAACTAGGATAATTTCATTCGTAAAATTTCTACTTCCTTATCAAATTTCCCTAACGTGGAAATTTGATTCATTGTCAACCTTCCAAAATTGCATGTCATCCAGAATTCTCACTTAGTGTCAGCCATTTTGGGAAATAATCGCACCAAATCTTGCTATCAGCCTCAGAACTTACTGATATAAATAATAAAGCACACAGCAACGACATATACTGAAGTAGTATATATTCACAAGTAGTCATGTGGCTCCCTGAAATTAAATAGGATTTGCACACAAAAAGAAAACCTGGCAGAATAAATGAGCTTACTGCACCTGCCAATGGAAAATTATTCCATGAAATGTAGGTTAACATAACCCTTTTAAAAATCAGCATAGACTGTACCTGCAAGGGTAAATTATGCACAAAATATCAGGTATTAATAACACCTAAAAATCAACAAGATGTCACAGAAAGGTAGATTATTCCAGGAGTATTAATTAATATGATACCCTAAAAACCTGCAATATTTGCCACACAATGGTAAATTATGAACCAGGGTATTAGTAAATATAAACTCCCTAATAACTCAGCAATATTGCCACACAAAGGTAAATTATGCACAGGGTATTAGTTTATTAATAACACCTAAATAACCAGCAATATTGCACACAAAGGTAATTTCTCACAGGGTATTAGTTAATAATAACACCCTAAGAAACCAGCAATATTGCACACAAAGGTAAATTATGCACAGGGTAGTAGTTAATTATAAAATCCCTAAAAATCCAGCAATATTGCAAAACAAAGGTAAAATTATTATTTTTAGTGTGAGTGTGATAGTGAATGCTTCCTCGACCAAACCAGTAAAGAAATGATTATTGACTTTCAGGTTGCAAACTTGAATTACCACATAAAAATTATATATTTCTCCCATATACAGGCCCCCATGATTATAGCAGAATGTGGGAATACCTGGGGGCTAGAGCCTTGTCTAAGGGCCAAGGTAAAAGTTACAAACCATCTCAAGCATGAAACTGGCCACCCACGGCTATCCCAGTCAAAACAGGAACGCGCTAAACCAGTATGTTGTACTTCAATGGGTTGGTTAACTGAGGGTTAGGCAAAATCCCAGTTTAGGTAAAAACGTATCTATTTATTCAACATAACACTATATACACTCTCTAGAAACACCTTAATCCTAAAATGCCCATAATGAGGGTTAAACAAGAACAGCTGGCTGGAGGTACCAGCCACCATATCCACTTGGCCTAGTCATGCGGCCAGGGCCGTAACATACTCCACTACCAACCCTATTTCTTATTCCTTCATCATCACTGCAACCCTGACCATGGCAGAGCTAAGGTGGCATTTTCAGGTAAGCCTTAGAAGAGCCTATGGTTGGTGTTAGCTAAACGAAGGAGTATACAACTACTACAAACTTAGCTTAAAATAACAGCATTCTCGGACGCCAGGCCTCCACACCATGCTGGACTCCAATGTGCTCCCCTAAGCCACGCTTACTCCTCGTACCAAACACCCTTGGAAAAGAAATCCCTAGCATGATTTCTTTATAATTATTGTTTAACCTACTTGATAGTAACCCCCAAAAGCACTTTATGGAATTATATAAATTATGCTTTAAATTTTAAACTTTCAATCTATTATGACACCCTTTTTCCCAACTTTTTTTTACTGGTTTATACATTACATTGTCATACAGAACCTGCTAACAGTGACCCCGTGTTTCTGTGTCCATCTCTGGGAACATCCTGTCTTTGTCCACCTTGTCTATCTGGCGCAGTTTTTGATATGTAGTTATCATGTTCCCTGGCCCTCCTGTCTCCAGTGTCGTCAGGTCAATTTCCCTTAATCTTTCTTCTTAGGACAATTCCCGTAGCTCTGGGACTAGTCCTTTTTGCAAGCCTTTTGCACTTTCTCTAATTTTTTTGACGTGCTTGACCAGGAGTGGATTCCAAACTGGGGGCTGCATACTCCAGTATGAGCCTGATGTATCGGTGTACAGAATCTTAAAAACGATTCCTTACTGAGGTATAGGAACGCTATCCTTAGTTTTGTCAGATGCCCGTATGCTGCAGCAGTTATCTGATTGTTGTGTGCCTCAGGAGATGTCCTCGGTATTATACTCACCCAAAGATTTATTTCCTTGAGTAAGATTTGCAGTCTTTGGCCATCTAGACTATATTCGCCCTGGGGTTTCTTTGCCCTTCCCCAATCTTCATGACTTTGCATTGGCAGGGTTAAATTAAAGGAGCCATTTTGCTAGACCAGGCTTGTAACCTGCCAGGCCTCTTTGTAGCCCTGCCTGAATCCTCGACCGATTTGATTCTCCTCATTAAAACTTCACATCATCGGCAAACAAGGACACTTCTGAGTCTATCTCTTCCGTTATGTCATTCACTTAAAACCAAAAACGCACAGGTCCTAGGACTCACCCGTGTGGAACCCCGCTCGTCACAGGCGCCCACTCTAACACCTTGTCATGTACCATGACTCGTTGTTGCCTCCCTGTCAGGTTATTCTCTGATCTATTTCAGTGCTTTTCCTGTTATGTGTGCCTCATCCTCTGCTATTGCTTAATGTCTAGTGAAGAACTGTTTTTAAGGCCTTCTTGCAGTCCAAGAAAATGCAGTCTATCTACCCCTCTCTCTCTTGTCTTACTTCTGTTACCTTGTCATAAAACGCCAATAGGTTTGTGACATAGGATTTTCCTTCCCTGAAACCATGCTGTTTATCGATTATACACTTGTTTCTTTCCAGGTGCTCCACCACTCTCCTCCTGATGATTTTTTTCATGACTTTGCATACTATACACGTTAGTGACTGGTCTGTAGTTTAATGCCTCGTGACTGTTTCCTTTTTTAAAAATTGGTACTACATTTGCCGTTTTCCACACCTCAGGTAATAGCCCAGTTTCAATGGATGTGTTGAAGATCTTTGTTAGTAGCACACACAAAAATCTCTGCTCCCTCTCTAAAGACCCACAGAGAGATGTTGTCTGGTCCCCCCACCTTTGGGTATCGGTTCATGTAGTAGCTCCTTCACCTCCTCCTCGGTTATGTGTACCTCATCCAGCACTTGTTGGTGAACCTCCCTGTTCTGAATTTATGGATTCCTTCCTGTCCCCACTGTAAATACTTCTTTATATCTCATGTTGAGCTCCTCACATACCTCTTGGTCGTTTCTTGTGAACTCCCACCATCCTTCCTCAGTTTGATTAATGGTCCTTAATGTTGTTTTCTCCCGATGTGGCTATACAACAGCTTCAGATCAGACTTGACTTTCAGTGCTATGCCATTTTGTATTGTCGCTGAGCATTCCTTCTTATCTGGGGCTATTCGTGTCTGGCTTTTGGGCTGACTCTTTTTTTTCCCGGGGTCCTTTGTCTTTGTACCTTTTCCATTCTTAGTGCCCCTTTTTTTTTTGCCTCCCTCACCTTTGGTGAACCAAGGACTCATTCTGGTTTCCCAATATTTCTGTTTCCCTTGGGAACAAACCCCCCCTCTGCCCCTTACTTTTTGTATCACTGGGGGGTCCACATTTCTTTTACGGGGTTTTCCTGCCAGTTCTCTCTCCCACTGAGCGTCGCGGAAATTTCCCTCAAGCCTGTGTATTTCCCCCCTTTTTGCAGTTTGGGTTTTCCCATCCATTCCCCGTATCAACTTGTAATCAAAGCACAGAACCACTGATCACTGCTCCAAGGAGCCTTTCTACGTGAATCCTCAAAGCCAAACTACTCAAGGGGAAAACGGGGCCAGTCTTGCTGGGTCATCCCCACCCCCTTTTCTCTGGGGGTGTCCCTTACATGTTTATGCAGAGATTTTCCGTACCACATCCATCATTTGGTCTCCATTTTTCAGGACCCCCATGGGGCTCCGTTTTTCCCAGTCAAACTCCTTGTGTTAAACCACCCAAACTAGTAACTTTGCTCCCCCCATGTGAGCTCTTTGGTACCCCGGCCTGTTGTTCCGTGTATTTTCTCTTGGCCCCCGCAGTTCGTAGCAGGTTTTAAATTACTGCAATTACCCCTTTGGGGCCCCCGACTGGATGTTCCTACTAAGTGTCCTTTTGCAATTTTATCCATTCCTTTCCTTTCCTCAATTTCCCCCCAATTTTTTAACGGCTGGGCAAATCCCCCCCCCCATCCCTTCCCTTCTTTCCAGGATTTATTCCGGGTGGGAAAATTGATCTGTTATCATCCTGGTGAGTTTTTGTTTTGTGGTGCTATTTGTTAGGGATGTTTTTTGTTTTTCGCCATCCCCATTATTTTTATTCCATCTACATTTGTTTTGCGCACCTTCATCTTTTCTAAACTGGGTTGGGGGTTGCTGGGGTTGGGGAAGTGGGGACCGAAAGGAAAATATGGGTGGTTGCGTGGGGTTTGGGGTTTGTAAAGAGGTGGTTGGGGGGGATTGGATATGCTGTGTGTTTTGGGTTTGAAATGTTTTGGGTTCTTAGGGTTGTCCTGGCTGGGGGCTTCTGTAGGTGTTTGTGGGGGGTGATTGATTTCTCCTGAGTCTGGGTTCTCCGTCCTTAGATCTACCCCTCTTCCTCCTTTCGAAATTTTTACCATTCTTCAGTTTTTTTTCT
>NW_026466973.1:0-13266 GCF_026875155.1 Cherax quadricarinatus
AATTTCTGTATTCGACTGAAGAAGCCTACTGTGTAGGCGAAACGTTTCGGAATAAAGTTGTCTAACTGTTGCATATGTGTCTTACCTAACAACTCAGGTACCACCACTACCATTACCACTACCATCACCACCTTTACCACTACTGCCACCACCACCACCACCTTTACTACCACCACCTTTACCACTATTACCACTACCACCTTTACCACCACCACCTTTATCATCACCACCACCTATGCCACCACCTATACCATCACTACCACCACCTTTACTACCTCCTTTACCATCACCATCATGACCACCACCACCACCACTACCACCACCACCACCACCACCATCACCACCACCACCAACAACAACAAAACTTCCATCACAACAAACACACAAGACTCACCCTTACCACACCCTTATCCTTATTTTCTTTCCTACTTCCTCACCTCATCACTTCCTTCAATCGTTTCTTTCCCTTCTTCCTCCCCAACTACATCCAGCCTACCGCTGCCTTCCCAACCCCATCGCCGTTACAACCCTCACCCCAACCCTCAACTCCACCACCACCTTCATCTTCCCCCCCCCCCAGCCGCTACAAAACTCATTTTTGAAGTAATTACTTCATATTTCATGTTGAAAAAGGCAAGAAACGTAACCTTACCTCGTAATTATGTTCTAGTTAGGTAACCTGCTCCCACCGCTACCTAATTCGCTCAATATGCGCTAAAAATAGCGTTGGACATTTACCTGGTTGAAGTATTGCCTTCCTTTAATAGCTGTGCCCGGCTTTTATGCTTGAATAATGACCAATGAAAAAGGCGTATGATGTAGCGTGGACCAATCAAAACAGAGTGTATATTCCCCGCCACATGTTGGTGCCAAGTCTCACAAGATACATCACAAGAGTGAATGATTTACGATCGTGTGGACATGACACGATGCACACGCACCCACGACGTACATACACACGGAAACGCACGACCACACGTGAGCGAACCAAGTAGTGGCCAGTGAAAAGGAGAGTCTAGGAGCTGAAGCCTTAACCCTGAAACCACATGTAAATGAGTAGACATAAGTTAGCGCCAGCATGCACGAACACGCACACACATACACACACACGGGAATAGACTCCGAGGTGTCCCTGTTTGCAGATGACGTGAAGTTGATGAGAAGAATTCATTCGATCGAAGACCAGGCAGAACTACAAAGGGATCTGGACAAGCTGCAGACCTGGTCCAGCAATTGGCTCCTGGAGTTCAATCCCACCAAGTGCAAAGTCATGAAGATTGGGGAAGGGCAAAGAAGACCGCAGACGGAATACAGTCTAAGGGGCCAGAGACTATAAACCTCACTCAAGGAAAAATATCTTGGGGTGAGTATAACACCAGGCACATCTCCTGAAGCGCACATCAACCAAATAACTGCTGCAGCATATGGGCGCCTAGCAAACCTGAGAACAGCATTCCGACATCTTAACAAGGAATCGTTCAGGACCCTGTACACCGTGTACGTTAGGCCCATATTGGAGTATGCGGCACCAGTTTGGAACCCACACCTAGCCAAACACGTAAAGAAACTGGAGAAAGTGCAAAGGTTTGCAACAAGACTAGTCCCAGAGCTAAGAGGTATGTCCTACTAGGAGAAGTTAAGGGAAATCAACCTGACGACACTGGAGGACAGGAGAGATAGGGGGGTCATGATAACGACATACAAAATACTGAGAGGAATTGACAAGGTGGACAAAGACAGGATGTTCCAGAAATTGAACACAGTAACAAGGGGACATAGTTGGAAGTTGAAGACACAGATGAATCACAGGGATGTTAGGAAGTATTTCTTCAGCCACAGAGTAGTCAGGAAGTGGAATAGTTTGTGAAGCGATGTAGTGGAGGCAGGATCCATACATAGCTTTAAGCAGAGGTATGATAAAGTTCAGGGTTCAGGGAGAGTGACCTAGTAGCGACCAGTGAAGAGGCGGGGCCAGGAGCTTGGAATCGACCCCTGCAACCTCAACTACACACACACACACACACACACACACACATAGACACAAACACACGCACACACACACACACACACACACACACTCACATAGACACGTACACACACACACACACATACACACACACACACACACACACACACACACACATACACACACACACACACACACACCAAACACACACACACACACACACACAAACACACACACACACACACACACACACACACACACACACACACACACACACACACACACACACACACACACACACACACACACACACACACACAGAGCCAGCAGAGGAAAACCGGAGTAGGGCAGAGCAACATGCGCAAGCACACAGATTCACCCTCAGAATCCCACAACCAAACACTATCCTAACACAACTCACAATCCACACTGCCCGCACCCCACACTACGCTGTAGAATCCCACAGCACACTGCCAGGTCCTCCACCCCTCACGACCCCCCCCCCCCTCCCCAAAAAAAAACAATGTTGGAGAGGAAACTGAAGGCATGGTACATCAATGCTGATGGAATAACGAATAAGTGGAAGGAATGACACGAAAAATCAAAGAGGCATCACCGGACATCATAGCTCTCACAGAAACCAAGCTCACAGGAATGATAACAGATGCCATCTTTCCAACTGGATATCAGATCCTGAGCAAAGAGAGAGGGAACAAAGAGGCCGGAGGGGTGACACTGCTAATCAAAAATCAATGGGATTTTGATGAGCTGGAGAGAGGAGAGAGAGGAGAAGTAACAGACTTCATAATAGGAACACTTTAGTCTGGAGGTCCCTAGCTGGTAATTGCAGTGATGTATAACCCAACACAGAACAAAAGGAGGCCAAGGCAAGAGTATGATGAGAGTAACGGAGCGAGGGTTGACACAGTGGCCAGAAGGGTTCGTACGAGCAGGGCAAAGCTGTAGTGATTGAAGTCACCCACAAAGCTTGTGGGTGACTTCAATCACAAGGAAATTGACTGGGAGAACCTTGAGCCACATGGGGGCCCAGAAACGTGGAGGGCTAAGATAATGGAGGTGGTATTGGAAAACCTCAAGAATCAACATGTAAGGGACACTACCAAAGAGAGAGGAGAGGATGAACCAGCAAGACTGGACCTAGTATTCACCTTGAGTGGTGCAGATATTGAGGACATCACATATGAAGGACCCTTCGGGGCCAGTGACCACATGGTTCTGAGCTTCGAATACGTAGTAAAATTACAAGTGGATAGGGAAGCAGGAAGGGCAGATTGAATGAAGTAAACTACAGAGGCATGAAAAATTTCCTGCACGAGGTTCAGTGGGAGAGAGAACTGGCAGGGAAGTCAGTAAATGAGGTGATGAAATACATGACAACAATATGCAAGGAAGCTGAGGAGAGGTTTATACCCAAGGGTAACAGAAATAACGAGAAAGCCAGGATGAGCCCTTGGTTCACCGAAAGGAGTAGAGAGGCCAAACCAAGTGTGCTAGAGAATGGAAAAAAAATATAGAAGGCAAAGAGCCCAGGAGAATAAGTAGAGCAGTTACAGAGCCAGAAATGAATAAGCTCAGGTAAGAAGGAAGGCCCAACGACAATACAAAAATGACATAGCAGCGAGAACCAAATCTGACCCAAAGCTGTTGTACAGCCACGTCAGGAGGAAAACAACAGTCAAGGACCAGGTAATTAGGGTAAAGAAGGAAGGAGGAGAGATCACAAGAAACGACCAAGAAGTATGTGCGGAGCTCAACATGAGATTCAAAGAAGGAGACAGAAGGGACTCCTGAAAGACAGAGAGGTTGAGTACATGATCAAGTGTTGGACACAATACATACAACAGATGAAGAAAAGAAGAGGCTGCTAAGCGAGCTAGATACTTTAAAGGCATTAGGGCCGGATAACATCTCACCATGGGTCCTGAGAGAGGGAGCAGAGGTGCTATGTGTACCACTAACAACAGTCTTCAACACATCTATTGAGACATGGCGACTACCTAAGGTATATAAGACAGCAAATGTAGTCAGAATTTTTAAGAAAATGAAACAGACACGAAACATTAAACTACAGACCAGTGTCACTGGTCATGGTACGTAAAGTACCATGATCAGTGTATTCAGATGCAGTTTGCAGGTTCGAGTCCTGCTGTGGACTTAGAGATAATGTATATATATATATATATATATATATATATATATATATATATATATATATATATATATATATATATATATATATATATATATATATATATATATATATATAACAACACTGCACTAGTCAAGGAGTCGAACCCATGCTGCTTTTGGCCCGCCTCATGGTGAGAGAAAACGCATGATGCTTTAGACAAGTAGATCACTTGATTGTGTGGTCTAGTGGTCTAAAGCATCATGCATTTTCTCTCACCATGAGGCGGGTCAAACACAGCATGGGTTCGACTCCTTGGCTAGTGCAGTGTTGTTATTGATGTATATATATATATATCTTGATGGCCTACCCTCTTTCAAATTGGTCTTAACTGAATTATCAAAACTAGACGTAGAAAAGACTGGATTCGTGACTTGTCTCACTAGCGTGGGCCCCCATACTCTAACGGTAGCCCGTGGCCTGGTAGGCAAGGGTGGAAACATTGTGCGTGTTTCCTTATACCTGTTGTCTGGTTCACCTGGTTAGCAAGTAGGTACCTGGGTGTTAATCAACTGGTGTGGGTCTCATCTTGAGGAACAAGATTTAGAACCCTATTGGAAACAAGACAGACAGTCCCTCGATGACGCACTGTCGTTCTTGGGTTATCCTGAGTGGCTAACCCTCCAAGGTTAACAATCCGAACAAAATGTTATCTTAAAGTTAGTCACCTCACCAGCGTGGATCTTGACACCCCTTCGTGCGTCCCCTCACCCTCAAGTAGGTCCCCTTATTCTTGTGTAGGTCTCTACGTTTTAACGTGGGTTTCCTTTCTCTAGCCTGGATCCCTTTACGCTAACCTGATTCACTTTACTCTATCCTGGGTTCTTACAATCACGCTGCGTTAATAACACTCTAGCGTAGGTCCTCCCACTCAAGCTTGGGTCCGCTAGCTATGGGTTCCATCAGTCTCGCGTATTGAACAAGTCCTCTCCCTCTCGGCCCCCTCAGAACTGTGGGATGGAAGCCAAAACGCTCTCCATTTATACAAAAATCTTACCTATCATTTCACATTTCGTTCCATTCCCAAAAATCACCTCATCCATTAAGCCATCTCATCAATATATCAATATCTCCTATAGTATATTCATTATTTCACCACATAAATACATCAGTATATCCTATCATTCATCCATCTGTTCGCCACATCAGTATATCCATTAACTGAGAGAGTGAACCAGCTTGTTCATTCTAGCAGGGAGAGCATGACGGAAAACCTTCAAGTCAGGTCGATTTGTCGCTGTGACAGTCGTGAGTGTGGTGGTGGTGGTGGTGGTGGTGGTGGTGGTGGTGGTGGTGGTGGTGGTGGTGGTGATGGTGGTAGTAGTATTGGGGGTGGTAGTAGTAGGGTGGTGGTGGTAGTGGTAGGGTGGTGGTGGTAGTGGTAGGGTGGTGGTGGTAGTGGTAGGGTGGTGGTGTAGTAGTGATAGTGGTGGTGGTAGTGATAGTGGTGGTGGTAGTGATAGTGGTGGTGGTAGTAGTGGTGGTGGTTGTTGTGTTGGTAATGGTGGTGGTGCTGGTGGGGGTAGTGGTGGTTCTACTGGTGGTTCTAGTAATAATGGTGGTGTTGCTACTGGTGGTATTTATAGCGGTGGTGGTGCTAAGGGTGGAAGTAATAGTGGTGGTTGTGGTACTGGTAATAATAGTGGTGGTGGTTATGGTGGTAATGGTGATGTTATTTGAGGTGGTGGTAACTGAGGTGGTTGTAATGGTGGTGATGACATTGGTAGTAATGGTGGCAGTGGTAATGGTGGTGGAAATGGTAATGGTGGACCTTTACCCTAGCCAGCCTACCAGGAGAACTGTTTAAGTGTACCAAGAGGAAAGCTAATGGGATACTGAACTATAAATAATATATGAAAGTTATATATATCAAACTACAGTACATACACCATCATATAAAACAAATTGCCTTTATAGTATATCAATACTCAGGAGAACTGTTAATGTTTACCAGGAGAAAAGATTGTTATATGAGATACTGAAAATATAAATTATTTAAAAAAGTATATATATCAAACTACACTATATACTACATCATACAAACCTGTGTAATCTGTGGCAAGAGTAACAGGCGAGGTTTCATTTTGATTGCATGTAATTTCTGCGGAAAATAGTCCCATGGGTCGTGTATGGACATTAAGAAATCAACCACAATTGATATTAATCAAGAAAATGTTTTTGAGTCTGCTAATGTGGGAGGAACCTTTGGGAGAAAATTACGTCTCTATTGAAGACAAGAACACCAACAAAAAAACATCCGTCTTAGGAAACATGACAGCCTTGTATAACAGCTAGGAAAATAAAAGGTTTGGGCAAATGGGGCTATCACCCGTGGGCCTGGTGCTGTCTTGGACGATAGTAGTACTTGTAAGAATACAGACATGAGAGACTGCATCAGGCGGTGTTGGTGCTGTTCTGGAGGACAGTGCACCAAATGGAGACAGTGGCCCTGGTGATGAAACAGGAAAAAACAATGCTATACAAATTCGGGAAGTACAAGGTAGCACTACTGCTGGAGATGGAATAAAAAGGGATGATGCTTTAAGGAAGAGTGTCGATACATTACTAGAAAAAAGTTGTGGCCGTAGGTAATGGGGAGACAGAAAAAAATGTACCAGTAAGGAATTCAGCCATTAAAAATCCTAAATAAAAAAACAAATCTATGCAAATGCTATGCCTTGGGTATCTGCAGGCATGGAATGTCTGGAAGAGCAGGTGGGATGTGCAGTTTTGAACTTCCCGGAAAATGCCGCACACACATGGCAACAGGAGATTACAACTCCTCTTCCTGTAATTTTTTCACCTTGAAATGTGCCGCTCTTCAGTTCAGGAAAGACTCTGCTACAACTTATATTGCCGGTCACACCACCTAAAGGGAGCAAGAAGATATAGATCACCTTCATGGGAAACAAACCAAGAGAGCCATAACCATTCCAGGAAAAAAAGGAAACTAGCAAGAAATGACAGAAATCCTACACAAACTAAAAACACTTCTGGAGCAGAGGCACAGCCATTGGCCAACACTACAGAGCAACAGATACTAATTCCAGCAAACACAGCCCTCGACCCTATGTACCATCAACACGACACCGTTTATCTTTGCAAACACATAGGGTCTAAAGCCATAAACAAACAACAAAATACCTATCATCAAGGGACTGCTCACAGAGTCAAATGCAATGCTTGCGGCTTTTGCAGAGACCACATAAGGGTTAATTTTGACAATGACATATGGATTCCAGGTTATAACCTATTCCAATACGACAGAGTAAACAGACATCAAGGAGGGAAAGGGGGTTGGCCTGTATCTCAGAGTCGCTCATTTGCTTGGAACTACTAAACACCTCAAATGATGTAGTTGAAAATTTTGCAGAAAGATCGAAAACCAAAACTTTGTCATTGTGTTTGTATACAATCCTCCAGATACAACTTCCCAACAATTCCAAGAACAGGTTTCCAAAATTGACCACTCTGTGTGGAAAATCTCCCCAACTCCTGCCCCAAATATCTTGCTGCAGGGCGATTTTAACTTAAGACACCTAAAGTGGAAGAGTGTAGCAAACAGTGTTTTAAAAGAGATAACTCCAGGGAACAGCTAACATGAAAATTCACACACACATGATATATTAAATCTCTACAACAAATTCACTTTAAACCAGCAAATAATAGAGCCAACAAGACTGGCAAACACACTAAACCTCATCTTCACCAACAACGTTGATCTGATATGGAATATAAAGTATCAAAGACAATACTCTCAGACCACAACATAACAGAAGTACCAACATGTACCTCCATTATGTTATAAAGGTGCCTTCACCAAATTCAACTTCAGTAACAAACACATACAGTGGGATCAAGTCAACCATGTCCTCAATGAAACAAGCTGGGAAGATATGTTAAATAACACAGATCCAAGCCTCTGCCTAGAAAGAATTTACTCTGTGGCGCTTGAGCTATGCTGAAGGCACATTCCTTTATGAAAAAGGAAGAGAAGATGTAAATTAGAAGGAGAGAGATGCTCCCTATACAAGCGAAGATGAATCGAAGAGCTGCTGAAAGGGGTCAATATATCTGAAATAAGAAGGGCATTTAAAGAATCATGCAGGAGGCAAGGAACTCAGGAAGAACTTGAAGCCATCAATGAAACTGAAAAAAAATATCATTTTTTTTATGCCAAATCTAAGGCCAAAACAACATCCAGTATTGAACCCCTGCTTAGACGAGTTGGGACTTACAGATGACAGCAATGAAATGAGCAAGATACTAAAGTCTCAATATGACTCAGTGTTTAGTGAGCCGTTAACCGGACTAAGAGTCGAAAATCTAAACGAATTTTGACCAATTCAAAAATCTCCGATATTACCCTAACACCACAAGACTTTTAAAAAACAATAAATGACATGCCCATGCACTCTGCCCCAGGACCAGACTCGTGGAACTCTGCGTTCTCAAGAACTGCAAGATATCCCTTTCACTTGCCTTCAACATTCTATGGAGAGGGAGCATGGACACAGGGGTCATCCCACAATCACTAAAAACAATATAATCCTTCCTCCACATAGGTGGCAGTATAACAATTGCAAAGAATTACAGACCGATAGCATTAACTTCCCATATAATAAGAATCTTTGAAAGGGTTCTAAGAAGCAAGATCGTCACCAACCTAGATATCCATTAGTTACACAACCCAGGGTAACATTGGTTTAGAGCAGCCTACTCCTGCCTATCCTAACTACTGGACTACTATGACAAGGTCTTAGACTCTCCAGTGCCTCTAATACTTAGAGACACTGGAGCTCAAATAAAATGCAGTACCTGAGAAGCCGGCTTTGGTTCGTACGTCGGTTTGCGTGCTGCCACCAGTAACAGCCTGGGTGATCAGGCCCTGATCCACCACGACGCTTGGTCACAGACCCGGTTGCGGGGGCGTTGTTCCCCGAAACTCTCTCCATGTATATTCCATTTATGGTGGTAATGGTGGTTGTAGAAATGGTGGTGGTGGTGGTGAGGGTAGTGGTGGTAATGATGGTGAGGGCAGCAGTGGTGGTGGTGTTGCTGGTGGCAATGGTGGTGAATGTCGTGGTGGTATTGGTAGGGGTGAGGGGTGTTGGTGGTGGCAATGAGAGTGGCGGTGGTGGTGATGAAGATGACAGTGATGGTGGTTGCAGAGGTGGTGGTTATGGGGTGGTTGTGGTACTGCTAGCGTTCCGAACGTAGATCGACATTTTATTTTTCCTGTCTCCAAATTTGGCATGATTGGCCTGAGATGCCTCGCCAATACAAAATGGGTCTTAACACTCAGTGTGAGCGGTATTAAAATAATTTGGGACTACTTAGTGCTTTGTGGGAGCACCAGTGGTAGTGGTAGTGGTAGTATCAGAGGTGTTAGGATGGTATTAGTGGTGGTAGTGGCGGTGGTGATGTTGCTGTTGATAGTTGAGATGATCATGGTGGTGGTGTGGTCGTATGGTGGAAATGGGGAAATGGTAGTGATGAGGATGAATTAGGTGTTGATGGTGGTGCTTGTAGTGAAGGTGGTGGTGATGGTTGATATGATGGTGGTTAATTTAATGATGGTGATGTAGGGGGTGGGGGTGGTGGTGGAGATGGTAGCTAAAATTAAATAATAATGGCGAGGGATGTTATGGCAATGGTGGTAATAGTGATGACAGTGATGGTGATAGGGATAGTAGTGATAGTGATGATGATAGGGATAGTAGTGATAGTGATGATGATAGGGATAGTAGTGATAGTGATGGTTATAGGGATAGTAGTGTCGATAATAGTGATGGTGATAGTGATGGTAATGGTGGTGATAGTGATGATATTGGTGGTGATAGTGATGGTGATAGTGATTGTAGTGATTGTGATAGTGATTGTAGTGATGGTGATAGTGCTTGTAGTGATGGTGATAGTGCTTGTAGTGATGGTGATAGTTATTGTAGTGACTGTGATAGTGATTGTAGTGATGGTGGTAGTGATTGTAGTGATGGTGATAGTGCTTGTAGTGATGGTGATAGTTATTGTAGTGATTGTGATAGTGATTGTAGTGATGGTGATAGTGCTTGTAGTGATGGTGATAGTGCTTGTAGTGATGGTGATAGTGCTTGTAGTGATGGTGATAGTTATTGTAGTGACGGTGATAGTCATGGTAGTGATGGTGATAGTGCTTGTAGTGATGGTGATAGTTATTGTAGTGATTGTGATAGTGATTGTAGTGATGGTGATAGTGCTTGTAGTGATGGTGATAGTGCTTGTAGTGATGGTGATAGTTATTGTAGTGATGGTGATAGTCATGGTAGTGATGGTGATAGTGCTTGTAGTGATGGTGATAGTTATTGTAGTGATTGTGATAGTGATTGTAGTGATGGTGATAGTGCTTGTAGTGATGGTGATAGTGCTTGTAGTGATGGTGATAGTTATTGTAGTGATTGTGATAGTGATTGTAGTGATGGTGATAGTCATGGTAGTGAAGGTGAGAGCGATGCTAGTGATGATAGTGATCGTAGTGATAGTGACAGTATGTATGGGAGCTCGTGATTGTTTTACATTCTGTCTTCTATAATTTCTATTTTCCAGATTAGTCTTTCATATGCAACTCCATCAAAAGCTTTTTTGAAATCACAAAAATATACAGTCTCTCCATTCATTCCGTATTTGAATGATTTTTATAATTCCATTGTAATACCTTAATAAATTTAATATACATAGGCTCTTCGACAATAGCAAATCTTTCCTCTCTCTTTATATCATCGACTCTTTCCTTTTTTTTTTTTACCATGTTTCTTTTCATCTTCATTTGTTAGCAAAAATAACGTTCAGTCAATAGATTATTTTTCCCCTTCATTTTCATTTGCATTTTGCCAATATACTTTTGTTTGTAAGTGAAACGGTGCATTGCTAACAGTTTTGAAAAGATAAAAATTTGAGCACAATCTTTAATTTGACAAAGTTTTCTGTGTACAGCTTTATTAAGTCTCAAATTACTTGAAAAACTTTACTCAGAGCGTCGAGTTGTTCTAATTAAAAAAAATTAGCAATATGCTTTTTTTTAATATTATTTTCAATACGCTGGCTGTCTCTCACCTAGGCAGGGTGACTAAAAAAAAAAAACACACTTTCACCATCATTCATACATAATCACTGTCTTTGTAGAGGCGCCCAGATACGACAGTTCAGATGTCACTCCAAACAGCAAATATCCCAAACCCATCGCTCATTATTTTTTTAATGAAATTCCAGAATTTTACTAGGTGATCGCACGGTTCCTCTGGACATTCGTTCAATACTATGATTCTGTCTCGTCTGGTGCTAGTGAGTTTTTTTTTCTTTCATTGTCTTGTAGTTGTTTCTTCACTTTCTTTTGAATGTCTTAGTAGACTACATTCCCTTTAGCTGTGCGGGATCACGTATGTTCTTTAATGTGCCTTCTTATGTTAACATACTCTGGGACTGATGTAAACACATTCTAAATCTCGTGTAAACCCTCTGATTTTGACGTAAAGATATTCTAGGCCTGATATAAACAAACTCTATGCATGCTATAAAAACACTGGGTCTGGTGTAAACACACTCTGGGCATGATGCATAAACACACTTTGCTTGGTGTAAACACACTCTGGGCATGATGCATAAACACACTTTGCTTGGTGTAAACACTATTACGATTCCGTAAATCCACTCTGAAAGTGTTGTATACACTCTGGAGATTCTGCTGACACACTTTTGAACTTTTGCATCACACTCTGAAACTTTTATATACACTTAAACTTTAAAATGGCATAAAATACCGACAGGTTGTTAGGTAAGACACATATGCAACAGTTAGGTATCTTCATTTCGAAACGTTTCGCCTACACAGTAGGCTTCTTCAGTCGAGTACAGAAAAGTTGATAGAAGCAGAAGATACTTGGAGACGATGTAATCAGTCCATCACCCATGTAGTTTTGAGGTGGTCAGTCCCTCAGACTGGAGAAGAGTATTGTTCCATAATCTGAAACAATATATTGTTTCAGACTATGGAACAATAACTGGTAAATAACTCTATCCCTGCTTGTTTGTCTTGCCTTGCTGTGCCTTACTAAGGTATTTTGCTTGCTGGCTTATTTACGACCGAGTGCAACTGGCCATTAAACCACCACCTGTGTTGATAATAGCTGGTAACTGTACGTAATTATAAGTTGATTTTCCTTAACCTATCTAACTTAGTTTAACCTAAACCAAAATAACAAATATTTTGATTTTATAGCTGCTGAAGTCCCTCAAAGGAGGTTCCTCCATGCTGGAAAGGAGTTCTTAATATAAGAAATTTGTCCTGTGAACCAATTGAGTCTGAATGCCTTCCATTCCCGTATGCTCTGCATAACCTCTACGGGTTTAGCGCTCCTCTTGAATGCAATAATGTAGTTGTTTAACTCGGGCAGAATTCAACTGCAATAAGTGCGAAAGCGGTCCTTCCATTTGGTGGCCAGGCTACAATAAAAATTGCTCTTCATCATGCATTCTCGACAATCCACTGTCATTAATCTGTCCTGGTTCAACGTATTCAATCACGTCGGAGGGTTTAATATCACCAGGAGGAACAAAAAATAGGGGATGAAATGATCTCTGGGTATAAAGAGTAATATTCCCTCCTATAAAGCTCTTCTAATGATCTCATGGACTTGATTTGGATGTTTCTTATTTCTTTCAAAGCTTTCCATCGCTCGTACCTCAACTTTAGGCTGTTGCTATTATTATTGCTTTTAAGGGGAAGCGTTAAACTAGTAATGAGGCTACTAGATCTGTCTCCTAGGATTTCATACTCTAGGATTACAGAGAGTATAGATTTTTTTTTTTAATAATTGTAGATGTAATAATCGCTCGAATTTCCGTGGTTGCAAACATCTCAAATTTTATATATATATATATATATATATATATATATATATATATATATATATATATATATATATATATATATATATATATATATATATATATATATATATATATATATATATATATATATATATAATTCTTCAGAATATTCTCGGTAAGCTTTCCTAAATATATTATATAATATATATATATAATATATATATATATA
>NW_026466974.1:0-13111 GCF_026875155.1 Cherax quadricarinatus
TCCCAATTAAGATGTGCTTGAACCATGACCCCTCACTCTTCCTCTTATTGTACTTCGACTAAAATTATTATTATTATTATTATTATTATTATATTATTATTATTATTATTATTATTATTATTATTATTCTATTATTATATTTTATTTATTATATTATTATTATTATTATTATTATTTATTATTATTATTATTATTATTATTATTATTATTATTATTATTATATTATTATTATTATTATATTTTATTATTATTATTATTATTATTTATTATTATTATTATTATTATTATTATTATTAATTATTATTATATTATTATTATTATTATTATTATTATTATTATTATTATTATTATTATATTATTATTATTATTATTATTATTATTATTATTATTATTATTATTATTATTATTTTATTATTATTATTATTATTATTAATTATTATTATTATATTTATTATTATTATTATTATTATTATTATTATTATTACTATTATTATTATATATTATTATATTATTATTATTATTATTATTATTATTATTATTATTATTATTAAATTATTATTATTATTATTATTATTATTATTATTATTATATATTTATTATTATTATTATTATTATTATTATTATTATTATTATTATAATGTTATGAGCGATGGTGGAAGCGCTAAACTCGGAGGGGTCATGCAACTTCTGAGATATACAAGGAAATCAGGTTCGACTCAAGAAAGACGATAACACCAATTCCTTGTATCAAGAGCCCTTCACCGGAAGATGCATATTGTAATTATTTTTTGGGAAACAATATGCTCAATAAACTGGCAATGTGAAATTTACTAAGTTCAAAGTGATTGGCGCGCTATATTTTATTGAAGACAAAATAAAGACAAAAGTTTGAAGCCTATCAGAAAAGGCATTTTCAGGTAATTAAAATGATTTAAAAGATTCTTGGTTATTTTTAACTGTTTCTATAAAATTTCAAATTAACACTTACTCGAACTAAATTAATATTATTACTTAATATTATTAAGACCATCGGAGGCATTCTTTAGTTACTGAATAAAAAATCAGTATCACTATTTAATAAAACTGGAAAAAATGGGTGAGACATTCTCGGGTTATGAGAGAAATAAAATCGAAAAAATAAAGAAAAAACTCCCCTCGGGAATTCTGAACTATATTATCAGGAATGGAAACAATAGATATATAAAAAATAACAAAAACAGGCACAATACCGTGACTGGAACGATACACAAATAACCCGCACAAATGTGCGGGTTATTTGTGTGAATAGATATATAATTTGTATAAATAAATTACTTTAATTTCAAAACAAAATAAAACAAAATTCACGAGTTCCGTGCCATAACACAAATGTATTTATTATTATAAGTGGTCATGAGAAATAAATGTAATGTACTAAGGAATGTAATCTACTGAGAATAGTGTATATATGGTCCTCAGACAAGAATATATAAAAATAACACTGCTGACTCAAAAAGTTATACAGAATCCCTCACAAAAGTGAAATATTTAAGCATACACTCGTACATAACCAATACTTGAGCTCTAAAGTTGAGAACAAGACTGCATGAAGTGAATCTTCCTTGTCGCGAACAGCCTTACTCTTGCCCCTGTGTCGAGAAAGATTAATATGGACTGCCACCGTCACAAGCAAAACTCACAGGGACTTCATACGATGAAGATAAATGAGACAAAATGCCGACACGATGGAAAAATATACACAAGCACAGTATGACTACGTTTCACCCATACTTCATCAACACACGAACAGATCTGCCTAAGTAGATAGAACATGAATATATAGTGACGCTAAGGATCAGGTGAGGAATGTTGAGAAGTAGTTGGATTTGAGAAAGGCTTGCCCGGGATGGGGAATAGATATATTATGGAGAAGTTTCCAGGAAAGCAGTTCACCTATGTTGTAAAAGCCATTGTTCTGGTTGAAATTGTTGGATATACAGATGAGTGATGATTCCAAGATCCTGTGACTCTCAGGGCCTTATTTCCTTGAATTGAGTCTTGCGTCAATGTAGCTGATTAAATGGTTGTGGAAGTTTCGGTGTAAAACACGAGCATTCCTAAAATCATTCATTCTGATTCGGTACTGGAGTTCTGAAATACATGTTTGGAAGTCTCTGGTTGTGTTGATCACGTATAATTGAGTGAAATCGTTGCAAGGGATTTAGTATACCCCAGCAGAGCATTGAACCTTGTGGTTTTCCTTACTGGTGATGTCTTTGATTGTGGTGGATAAAGAGGTAGCTACTAGGAATGCGGTATTGCAAAGAATGTCGGAGACGTGTATCTCCTATTAGCGGTATCTTGTCTGGGTGAAATGGTGTATATTTGGTGTCTGATGTCTCTAGTATAGTGATGAGGATAGCGAAGCTTAGAAAATACTTTCTCGATGAAAGCGCATTCTTCCTCAAGGAATTCACTACTACAGATTCGATGGGCATAAATGAAGAAACCTATGATTAAGCCACGATTATTTTTGGTGCAGTGGTGAAAGTAGAAGTGGAGAAGATCATGTTGGTTGGCCGTTCTTAGGTAGACTTTAAAATGAAGTTCGTGGTCAACTTCGCAGAGGAGAATATCAAAGAAAGGAAGAGTGTTATCGACTTCTTGTTCTAGCATAAACTGGAATGAAGGATCCACCTGGTTGAGCTTGTGTTGGAGAGCGGGAAAGTTGAAGCGCCTGGGAGTTAATAATGAAAATGTCATCAACATAACGGAGCCAGGTGACTGAATAGGGAATGATAGAGGAAAATTTCTCGGCTTCT
Organism: Cherax quadricarinatus; assembly: GCF_026875155.1. NCBI lineage: Eukaryota > Metazoa > Arthropoda > Malacostraca > Decapoda > Parastacidae > Cherax > Cherax quadricarinatus. The sequence goes on from NW_026466974.1 coordinate 2,802, forward strand.
AGACGTTCCATGTATTGGTTTACCAGTACAGCACTAAGTGAGGAACCCATGAGCAGTCCAAATGTCCGTTTAAATATATAATTTGCCTAAAGAGAAACCTGTAAAATCAACACACAGTTCAACAAGGTAGACGAAATCGCTAGCTGGAACAGAAAGGTCGAAGGATTCGTGAATTTTCTGGTGCAGGAGATCAATGGCATATTTAGTGGGCAACTTGGTAAATAGTGATGTCACATCTAGGCTGGGGAGTTTCTTGTTCCTGATGTTAGTATTGCGGATGCAACTGAGATAACCAGAGTGTTTAAAATATGCTCTCTTGATTGTACCCAAGAGATTAAAAAGTTATTTAACAAGAGTTGCTGAAAGTTCGGGGGAAGGGGGATGACTACCTATTCCAGAGGAGGTGGGTCTCAATGGAACTCCTGACTTGTGAGTTTTGGGCAGGTCATACAGTCTGGCGGGACTGGGGTTTCTGAGAATGGTGTGTAGAAGTTTTTTTTTTCTTTGTTCTGAGTCCCTTAATATGAGGCGAGTCTTGGGAACAAAAGTTTTGGTTAAGTTATCCTCTTGGTTTGTTGTCAAAGGTTTGTAGGTTTCTTGGTCATTTAGTAAACATTTTGTCCCAGTAGTTATTCATGTTCAAGATTACGATACGACTTCCTTTATCAGCGGTATAGTGACTCTGATGTTACTGCTTTCTGCTAAAGTAGTAAGTGCAGTGATGTAACGTCGAGGTATGACTGGACAGCCTTGTGTTTGAGATGACCGCTGAAATGATGCCTTGAAAATTGGACTCATTGTGTCAGTAGTTTTTAAAGATGAAGTGGAGGTCTTTTTTCGGTTTCATGACTCTTGTAGCAAATTTGAGGCCAAATCTGAGAGCTTCGGTTTTTGTATTCGACAACAGACAAGATAAAATAATTAAATAATTTCCGGTCTTCCCAGATTTTTCCAATGACTGTTCTCGCAGAAAATTTGCAATTCCCTAGTGAACCTGATTTTCTGTTTAACATTACATGTTATGACTCTACTGCGGATAATTTCGGCGGTGCGTCTGTCCGTGTTACTTCTGAGTATCTTGCTAAATTGTGTTTCTCTTTGAAAATTATCTTTTTCAACAGACTTTTGGACTGCTCATGGGTTCTCCAGTGAGTGCTGTACTGGCAAACCAATACATGGAACATCTAGAAGCCGAGCGATAAGAATTGATGCGAAGAAGGGAAAGCATATACCAGTTCCTTGAAACAAAAGCGTCTTAGAGGCAGCAAGGAACTTTTCTTGACAGAACAACATTCTGCAGGTGTATATACAGTAGGATACAGTTATTAGTAACGTTTTCTAACCAATTTATCCTACAGATTGTAATAAAGTTGGTAGAATTACCGACAATATGTAAAGTAAAAGGACACAAGTGCAACTAATGTGACATTTTATTGTGGCAACGTTTCGCTCTCCAGGAGCTTTATCAAGCTTGTGATGAATGGTTTGAAAAACCGACAAGTTGAAGATTGAGACACTTATGCAGCATATGGGAATCTTTATTCAGGAAACGTTTCGCCACACAGTGGCTTCATCAGTCCAATACAAAGAGGAAGGCGTAAGGAGAGGAGGAGTATGAAGTGATCAGTCCCTCAGCCTGGAGTCGATGTGTTCAGTCCATCAATCTTGTAGAATGTACAGCATAGGGCCGTAGACGTGGCTTAATATACTGTAGTGAGTGAGGTGAAGCAGGCGGAGGCGGGGTCATAGTGGTACGATCCACTAGTCGAAGTAGGTCTTCGTCCAAAGGTTGAACAAGTGTTGAAGAATTCTTTGTAACAAGATCCCATGATGCTGCAGTGTCTGACAGTTGTGATGAATGGTTTGAAAAACCGACAAGTTGAAGATTGAGACACTTATGCAGCATATGGGAATCTTTATTCAGAAACGTTTCGCCACACAGTGGCTTCATCAGTCCAATACAAGGAGGAAGGCGTAAGGAGAGAGGAGAATGAGGTAAGGGACTGATTACCTCATACTCCTCCTCTCCTTACGCCTTCCTCTTTGTATTGGACTGATGAAGCCACTGTGTGGCGAAACGTTTCCTGAATAAAGATTCCCATATGCTGCATAAGTGTCTCAATCTTCAATTTATCAAGCTTGATAAAGCTCCTGGGAAACAAACTTGCCACAATAAAATGTCACATTTTGCACTTGCGTCCCCTTTTACTTTACAATTTTTCCTGTGTTTCCTCACAACTTTTTAAAGCCTTTGCAAAATTAATTTAACAAAAATGTATTTACCCCTCTTGTAAAGGGCTGTTGAAAAGAAACTTTATAGCCCTAAAGACTGTGTTATGACCACTAATAACATTTATGGGCTGCCAAAGGGAAGTTTAAGAAACAACCGGAAAAGAGCAAAACCCCATTAATTTGACTTCGAACACGTTCCTAATAAGAGGGGTTTATTTTTGGGTTACACCTCGAAATATTTAAACACAAAAAAAGGAACCAATTTAATTTTTCCAGGCTAGGTGGTAGCGCACTCACTTTTATTACGATTGTCCATGGGGGAAAAGTGTATTTTCCTTTCTCCTGACGCCCTTGCACACCCAGCGTTTTTCTACCACTATTTTATTAAAATAAATAGGACCTGGTGTTAGTTCACCATTATGTGTACATCCCGGGGATTTAGTTTACCATGATAGAGCTGGGCTTTGAACGAGCGGGGTAGGGGAAAAAGCTTTTAAGCCAGTAAAATTTATTTAAAAAATATTTCAGAGTAATACACTTGCGCAACTCGGTCTTCTTACTAACATTGACCCACACAGAAGGAATTCACATGAAAATTCCTGGGTAGGTGAGCACTGCAGTGTCGTAAACCAAGATGACGGTACTATAAGACGTATATGTACAGAATTAAAAATTGGACTCTTACCTAACAAAGTGAAACATTGTCAGGAAAGTGGTTGTGAGGTCCAAGCACTGTTGAAATTAAAGCAGCACAACTTTGTCCAGTTTATTAAAAACTTACAAAATAACTGATAACATGGTACTTTTGTGACTAGGAACTCTGAGTCCAGAGCACACACACACACACACACACACACACACACACACACACACACACACACACACACACACACACACACACACACAAACACAAACACAAACACAAACACACACACACACACACACACACACACACACACACACACACACACACACACACACACACACACACACACATACACACACACACACAAAACCACATACACACACACACACACATACACACACAGAAGTAAGACACGAGAGAGAGGGAAGGGTTGATTGCATTTTCCTGGAGTGCAGGAAGTCCTTCGACACAGTTCCTCTCAAGAGATTAGTGCAGAAGCTGGAGGATCAGGCACGTATAACAGGAAGGGCACTACAATGAATCAGTGAATACCTAACAGGGAGGCAACAGCTAGTCATGGTACGTGGTGAGGTATCACAGTGGGCGCCTGTGACGAGCGGGGTCCCACAGGTCTAGTGGCTAACGCGACGGTCTGGAGTTTTGAGACTCTCTGACCGCGGGTTCAATCCCGGCAGGGGTATGGTTTATAAGACCAACACCCACAACACATATTCCACAGTAAAGTTTTTATAATCAATGCAGTCATGATAACCAAGTAAAGTAGAGATGTATAAATCAACAGATGAAGGGCTAAGTTTCCGTTGGTCTGTCACCTTCCTCACATGTATCACCTTCTTCACGTGTGCCACCTTCCTCACATCTGTCACTTTCTTCTTATGTTGTCATGTACTTTTTCAAACCATTAAGTGTGTTTATCTTAATGGATGTCTTCCTCTGATATGTTCAAATACGAACTTTGATAAAATCTGTGCCATGACAACCAATGTCGAATCCTCGGCACAGCGCTGGCACGTCCTGGTGAAGACACCTGTTGAAAATAATGGGTAATGGAGGTTAATAGTAGGTATTGGGTGACTGAGGAGGTAAAAAGTTTAAGAATAAAGAACGAATGAATGTGTGAACCTAAGCCGACCTGGAACCTAGGCATTAGTTAAGAGTGTTTGGATTCAGTGGGTGATGAATTAATGAGTAAAGAATAGAAATACTGAGAATTGTTTAGTGTGAATGATCGACACAATGATAAAATGAACACATTGACTAATGGTTATGGCTAAACATACAAGTAATAATAATAATAATAATAATAATAATAATAATAATAAATAATAATAATAATAATAAGAAGAAGAAGAAGAAGTAGAGAAGAAGAAAGAAGAAGAAAAGAAGACGAAGAAGGAAGAAGAAGAAGAAGAAGAAGAAGAAGAATGAAGGAATATAATAATAATATAAATATTAATGCTAATAATAAATATAAGTAATAATAATAGTAATAATATTTGGGTAATAGTTTAAAAACAATTCCAAGAGTATTGTTTACACGAACTTTACAAATTAATTGCTGCCTATTTTTTTATTTATTTTCATGAACTGGTTTTAATAAAGCAAAAAAAAAAAAAAACATGTTATATTAGGTTTCAAATCCATCGGTTGCATGTGGATCTTTAATGCACTGCATTGCACCTAAGAGAATCTGCATGAACTGTCATCCACTGAGGACGCGGTTAACCTCCAAGAAGATATAAACCAAGTTTTCCAATAGACAACTGAAAACAATGTGATGTTCATGAAGACAAATTCCAACTACTCCCTATTGAAAACTGAGGAGATAATAATTAGAACTGAGAGTATACTATAAACTCTAATCATTCAGTAGAGCAAAAATGTAATGTGAAAGACATGGCAGTGGTAATGTCCGAGGATCTCATTCTCAAAGATCACAAGAGTGCTAATATCACACCTGCGAAGAAAATGATAGGATGGATAATGGAACGTTCAAAACAAGAGATGCCATGCTACTGATGATTCTTTTCAATCACTTGTTTTTGTTGCTGAAATACTGTTGTACATTAACATCTCCATTCAAAGCAGGTGAAATTGCAGATCTAGAGAATGTACAGAGAACCTTTACTGCACATAAGAATTCCGTCAGACACCTTAACTACTGGGAATGCATGGAAGCGCTTGACTTGTACTCGCTGGACAGCAGACGAGAGAGATATATCATAATCAACACTTGGAAAATCCTAAAAGAAATGGTCCCTAATCTGCACATGGTGTATATACAGTAGATGTGTGGACAAATTGATGAATGTTGCTAAAATACTTAAAATGAGTGAATGGTAACAAGTGACAATGAATGTTTGGTGCAATGGCGGCAAACAACAAATGAATGGTGCTAGGGGCAAACAGTAGATGAATGGTGCTAAGGGACTAACACTTGATGAATGGTGCTAGGGGACAAACAGTAGATGAATGGTGCTAAGGGACTAACACTTGATGAATGGTGCTAGGGGACAAACAGTAGATGAATGGTGTTAAGGGACCAGCAGTACATAACCACACAAAAGACAAAAAAAAAGTGTGCTGTTAACAATGTGGAAAACTTTACTGTTGACATTTTGAATGTTTGTATGAAGAGTAAGAAGGTTCAGCAGTAAGAAGGTTCAGCAGTAAGAAGGTTGAGTAGTAAGAAGGTTCAGCAGTAAGAAGGTTGAGTAGTAAGAAGGTTCAGCAGGAAGAAGGTTGAATAGTAAGAAGGTTCAGCAGAAAGAAGGTTGAATAGTAAGAAGGTTGAGTAGTAAGAAGGTTTAGCAGAAAGAAGGTTGAATAGTAAGAAGATTCAGCAGTAAGAAGGTCAGCAGTAAGAAGGTTGAGTAGTAAGAAGGTTCAGCAGAAAGAAGGTTGAATAGTAAGAGGGTTCAGCAGTAAGAAGGTTGAGTAGTAAGAAGGTTCAGTGGAAAGAAGGTTGAGTAATAAGAAGGTTCAGCAGAAAGAAGGTTGAATAGTAGAAGGTTCAGCAGTAAGAAGGTTCAGCAGTAAGAAGGTTGAGTAGTAGGAAGGTCAGCAGTAAGTAGGTTAGTAGTAAGAAGGTTCAGCAGTAAGAAGGTTGAGTATAAGAAGGTTCAGCAGAAAGAAGGTTCAGTAGTAAGAAGGTTCAGCAGTAATGAAAGTTGAGTAGTAAGAAGGTTCAGCAGTAAGAAGGTTGAAATAGTAAGAAAGGTTCAGCAATAAGAAGGTTAAGTATTAAAAATGTTGAGAAGTCAGAAGGTTGAGAAGTCAGAAGGTTGAGTAGTAAGAAGGTTGATTAGTAATAAAATTAAGTAGAAAGAATGTAAATAACTGTTCTCAAATAGATCTCTCTAGAACGTAAGCTTCAAGAATCTAAACAAGAATCGTAGAATTCCAGGAAAGTGCATAAGCCACTCTGCCAGCTGGCTACAATTAGATTCATCCAACTAGGTGGTCACAGTCCATTCTAACTCACATATTGTGTATAAAATATACCTAGTTAGATGAATCTTATTGTAGCCACATAGTCCAGTGGCTGACACACTGACCGAGAGTTTTAGGGCTCACTTCCCATAGGTTCAATCTCCGCCCGTTCCGTGATTTGTATGCAATTTGTAAGTCATCTCGATAAAAGTATCTAGAGAGTAATGTATGTATTCATACACAGAGTGCGCTCGGGACACTCAGATGTATTTGTTAAAGGTCGAATCAAACTGCTGCATGTTACTGTATTGACGGGGAAGCGTTAAATCCAAAGGAATCATGTAGATCCCGGGGACAGGGAAGGTGGTAAGCTCCAAGGGAAGGTAGGATGAAGAGACCATCAGTAGGCATGATTTTAGTCTCACCTGAAGCCTGAGAAGCCGGGACAGGGGTTTCCACTGACACCTGCTGACCTCTTTACTAGTAACACCTGTAACAAGTTTTAGTATTATTATTACAGATATCACTCTGGGAAGAGCTTCATCAAGTCATGTTTTATTGTGCAGATTTATCATGTCACATTTATCATGTCACATTTTTTTTTGAAGAACTCTATCATGTCAAGTTTAATTCTGTGCAGATCTGAATCATGTCATGTTTCACTCTGTGGAAAGCTGTATCATATGATGCTTCTCTTAATAGAGCTTTATCATGGCATATCTCTTTCTCTATATATAATTTTATTATATCATGTTTCGTTCTGTGTAGAACTGTATCATGTTATGTTTCACTCTGTGTAGAGCTGTATCATGTCATATTTCACTCTGTAGAGCTGTATTATGTTTCACTCAATAGAACTTTCTCATGTCATTTGCCTCTCTGCGAAGCGAGGCATCATGTCATGTTTCACTCTGTGCAGACCTTTATTAAGTCATGTTTTACTGTGTTGAGCTGTATCATGTCATGAATCACTGTAGAAATATATCGCATTATGGTTCAGTCTGTATACAGCTGTATCATATATTTCACTTTATATATACATATATAAATATATAAATATATATAATATATATATATTATATATATATATATATATATATATATATATATATAAACACTGATCTCTGGCTGAAGGAGACTCGAACCTACGAATCTTAGGATAAGGTACGCAGCGCTTTACCAATCTACCCACCAGAGGGTTATGGCAATATAAACACAAATGCAGTATAATGTGATCCTTTATTGACTACGTTTCGCCCACACAGTGGGCTTTTTCAAGTCACAAACAGAACTACCTGGGTGGAAGGAACGCGAGTATTTATAGTCCGGCTGAGGTCAGGTGAAGAATGCTGCATCTGATGATGTACCGAGTTGGGTTGTAGAGTCTAAAAACTTGGGTAGCTTGGAAAGGAGACTGGACAAGTTTGTGAGCAGACCTTCTACAGTGTTCTTATGTGGGATAGCGATGAAGAAGTTTCTTGGCAAGTGGTTCAGCTATGTTATAGAAGCCACTATTCTGGTTGAAGTTGTCGGATATAGAAATAAGTGATGATTCCAGGATTCTTCGGTATTGAGTGTTGTCTTCTGTGGCGATAAGTCTGAGTTTCTGTAGTTTTAATCAAGTGGTTGTGTGAATTACGGTGTTGTACGCAGGCATTCCTTGTGTCGTCAGACCTGCTTGCGTATTGGTGTTCTGAAATACGTGTTTGGAGGTCCCTTGATGTTTCGCCCACGTATAACTTGTTGCAGTCATTACAAGGGATTATGTATACCCCTGCAGAGGATGGAGGCTTGTCCTGCCTACTACTGGTGATGTCCTTGATGGTCGTGGTTGTGGAGGTAGATACTGGAATGATGTTTTGGCAAAGATGTTGGAAACATGTTTGGCAATGGAGTTGGTGGGAAGGACTATGTATCTCTTCTCGGCAGTGTCTTCTCTGGGTGTGTTGAAGATGTTTAGTGCTCGCCGTCTGCAGTCTCTGATGAAGTGACGAGGATAGTGGAGTTTGGAAAATACCTGTTCAATTATAGTGCATTCTTCCTCAAGGAACTCGTTGCTGCAGATTCTGAGTGCACGCAGGAAGAAGCCTATAATTACACCACGTTTGGTTTTGGTGTCGTGGTGAGAGTAGAAGTGGAGAAGATCGTTTTGGTTGGTGGGTTTTCGATAGACTTTAAAACGAAGTTCGTGGTCAGCTTTGCAGAGTAGAACATCAAGGAAAGGAAACACGTATTTCAGAACACCAATACGCAAGCAGGTCTGACGACACAAGGAATGCCTGCGTACAACACCGTAATTCACACAACCACTTGATAAACTACAGAAACTCAAGACTTATCGCCACAGAAGACAACACTCAATACCGAAGAATCCTGGAATCATCACTTATTTCTATATCCGACAACTTCAACCAGAATAGTGGCTTCTATAACATAGCTGAACCACTTGCCAAGAAACTTCTTCATCGCTATCCCACATAAGAACACTGTAGAAGGTCTGCTCACAAACTTGTCCAGTCTCCTTTCCAAGCTACCCAAGTTTTTAGACTCTACAACCCAACTCGGTACATCATCAGATGCAGCATTCTTCACCTGACCTCAGCCGGACTATAAATACTCGCGTTCCTTCCACCCCAGGTAGTTCTGTTTGTGACTTGAAAAAGCCCACTGTGTGGGCGAAACGTAGTCAATAAAGGATCACATTATACTGCATTTGTGTTTATATTGCCATTGTGTCGGTATTTTATACCATTTATTTCCACCAGAGGGTTATGGTGGTGGCTATCACCCACCAGAGGGGTATGAAGGTGGCTATCACCCACCAGAGGGGTATGGAGGTGGCTATCACCCACCAGAGTGGTATGGAGGTGGCTATCACCCACCAGAGGGGTATGAAGGTGGCTATCACCCACCAGAGGGGTATAGAGGTGGCTATGCCCCACCCGAGGGGTATGGAGGTGGCTATCTTCCACCAGAGCAGTATGGAGGTGGCTATCTCCCACCAGAGTGGTATGAAGGTGGCTATCACCCACCAGAGGGGTATAGAGGTGGCTATGCCCCACCCGAGGGGTATGGAGGTGGCTATCTTCCACCAGAGCAGTATGAAGGTGGCTATCACCCACCAGAGTGGTATGGAGGTGGCTATCACCCACCAGAGGGGTATGAAGGTGGCTATCACCCACCAGAGGGGTATGGAGGTGGCTATGCCCCACCAGAGCAGTATGGAGGTGGCTATGCCCCACCAGAGCAGTATGGAGGTGGCTATGCCCCACCAGAGCAGTATGGAGGTGGCTATGCCCCACCAGAGCAGTATGGAGGTGGCTATGCCCCACCAGAGCAGTATGGAGGTGGCTATCTCCCAGCAGAGGGGTATGTGGTGTCTACCACCAAGAGAATGTGGGCATGGAAAAATAACTTACATTACGCTCACAATACTTACAGTAAAACACAGACACACACAATTTTCACATGCATTGTTGAAGATGGTGGCTAGCGTGGTGAAGGTTGCTGAGTAACTTAGTGTTAACCAGGGTGAAGCCAGACCTCTACTGACTGCACGCCAGCCCTGGCCTTAATATATACATGTACCAGACCTGACCTCTCTCCTCACAGCAGCTTCCTTATGCATGACGCCATGTCACTTCTGTGACGTCATACTTTCACTATGCCAAGGACGGTCATCAACTCCCCGCGCATCATTGCGTGCGTGCGTGCGTGTGTGTGTGTGTGTGTGTGTGTGTGTGTGTGTGTGTGTTTGTGTGTGTGTGTGTGTGTTGTGTGTGTGTTTTCGTGTGTGTGTGTGTGTGTGTGTGTGTGTGTGTGTGTGTGTGTGTGTGTGTGTGTGTGTGTGTGTGTGTGTGTGTGTTACCTGGAATACCTGTGACCAAGATCGACTAACCTCGGCGTCATACAAAAAAAAAAATATCTTTTATTAGCTGAGTAAGACTCCTCGCCCAGTTCTCAACACATTGAGAAAAAA